>VDFB02127452.1:0-21462 GCA_007258455.2 Sequoia sempervirens
GATAAGAAAAAAATTATAGATGTTATTATTTGGTATATGATCATTTTGGATGCAAACATGGATAACATGAAGAAGAGGGTAACTAATGTTGTATGGAAAGCCTTGGTGAAAGGAAGACATGAAGCTATTGATATTGAAAACAAGATCAAAATTGATGCTTTGAATGCGATTGGATCATCTGTGTTTGAGGATGATAAGGCTACTCTATTGGAAGTGTACATGAAGTAGTTTAAGGTAAATCAAAGAGTGACCATTCTTATGGCCAAAGAAAAGGACAGTACAAAGTCTAAGTTGAAACAAGAAAATTTTGATACAATGAGAGATATGGCACAAAAAATTGGGATGAATGTTGGTTTTTCATCCGAAACAGCTCAAGTCAAGGAGCCTGGTAAAGATAAAGCTACTGATGCAAAGGAAAATATTCCTCCCATATCTAATTTACCTGTTTTCCAAGAAGTAGAGAAGAGGTTAATGATTATTCTACATAAGAGACTCCACATTTGGATGTTTTAGGGAATACAATTGATGATACACATGCTCCTTTGGAAGACACTGAGAATACAACCAAAGAGAATAATAAAGATCGGGATAAGAATGATGCCAATGATAATGTTGAAGATCTCCATGACAAAAAGATTGAGGATACTGGAAATGAAGGTGAAGAAAATTAAAATGGAGAAGAAGAAGAAAGAAAAGATGAAAAGAACAATGCCAAGAAAGATGAAGATAAAAAGGAGGATGAAAAAAAAGATAGTTAAAAGGATAACACCTCTGGAAAAGAAGAAGAAGAAGAGAAAGAAGAGAACAAAGAAGAAACATATGTTGAAAGAAATGAAGAACTCCAAAAGACCACAGACCAATCAAATTCATCTAGAGAATCCTTTAGAAGTACACTCAAGGGTCTTCTGACAAGACAAATCAAGATTCAACCAACTATTCCACCACAGTTGATTCAACTTCCATCACAACAAGGTTGTGTAGATCTGAATAAGATCTCACCTATTCAGAGAATGGAGCTTGGAGATACTTTTATTGCCTCTGGGAGAAAGGAAATTATAGAAAATCATCAGAAGGGGACTGAGCTAATCAATGATGCCTCAAGGATTTATAGCATGCTACCCCTGATACCACAGTTGAAATCTCTCTAACACTTGTTGAGAATCTAAAGTTTCTTGTTGATTCACTCAGGGAGTACACCTCTAACCTAAAGGAGTAGACTGCAAAAGAGGTAGAATCAAGGCTTGAGGAGAAAATATTGTTGGAACTACAAGATAAATGTGCAATTGCACACAAGGTGATGAAAAGATTGAAAGAATTAAAGGAATGTGAAGATGAAGCTCAGATATTGTTCTTATACTACATGAGGTGGCCAAATGCTACTCAAGGCATTAAGAATTTAATGGAATCAATAGAGTCACAATTAGCTAATGCCTCCAAAGCTTATGACATTACAAAAGATAGAAACTATGCCTCTTGGACTACCATTTTAGACTTGCAAAACAAGTTTTTTACTTTACAAATACATAAAGAGGATGTAATAAGTTGGTTTCAACAGCTTGGAGACTTGGTAAAGACCACGCACATTCCAGTGTCAAGTGCCCTTATAGATGCAAAAAAAACTAGAAAAGATAAATCCTAATCCGACCACTCTGAAAGAGGGAGAGGAGAGCTTGGTGGAGTTGGAATCTATTTATAAGGTGCTTGCTTCAACTAAGAAGAGATGGGATGAAGGGAAATCTTCTTGGGAATCCATTCTCAAGGAGATTGAAGGTGATTCCTCCCCCAGGTGAACACATTTCACCTTGTATATTTATTCCATTTCAATTGCTTTCAGTTTTTTCTTTCTTATAGTTATGATCAGATGTAATTCTTGGGATAAATCCCTAAGGGGGAACCAATCATTTCATTTCAATTGTCTTTCTGTACATGTGTCTCATCGACACACCCTTTTTCCTTGATGCTAAAGGGGGAGAAGTTTAGAAGTTTTGGAGAAGTTTTGGTGTATATTTGAAAGGAAGAGTTCATACAAGTCTTTGATGATGAATGTTTTGAATCTTTGGGGATTCATTTTTGGCACATGTTTCCATCAATGAAAAAGGGGGATATTATTGAAAGAATTAATAAGAAACTCTTTGATGTGTTGTCATTGATGCCAACATTGTTTTTTGACAGTTTTGTCTAATCTGGTAAATAGTTTTTGTGACACCTTGATTTGGTAATTTGGTCTAGATTTTCTTGTGTTATAAGATCAACTTATGCAGTTATATTATGTTGTTTAGGATTGCTAAATACATCTATGTTCAATATTTCAACAATTTTGGTTCATCTGGATGAAAGTTACAAATGATAGAAGATCGACATACAATTTATGGCTTATACAGTGAAAGGTGGTATGTGTTATCTGGTCCGCATTCCTTCGGTGTTTGGATTCAGACTTTACAATTTTGGGAGCTGGTTTATAGGTGTTAGTACTACATATATTCTAGATGGTGCAAGATTAAATGATCTTATGGATGATGGTGTTTGTCAGATTGGCTTATTTTGTGATTAGGTCCAATTCTTGGCCAACCTAATAATTGAAATTGTGCTATGAATATTAATATGCATTATAGATGTTAAGGGGATCTATTTTAGATCCGTGCAGACCTAAATTCAAGTTCTACATGTTTGATCTGAGTGCAAAGAATTTTTATTTCAATTTTGAAGCCAACAAATTTTTTTTGAATTAAAATAGGGCTACATCTAATTAGGCTGACCTAATTGATGTATGCAGATGTAACAAGGTATATATGTGGAACATTTTTGAGTTGCAAAGGGAAGATGAATGCAATGATGTGTGCAAAATCTAATATTGTGTGAACTTGCAAATTTGTATGTCTAAGATCATTATAAGGGCAGAATTGTTGTGTATGTTGAGCGACTGCTAAGTAGAGCAGTATTTTGTATTCAAAGCTTCATTGGAACTGAATTCAACACAAGGAAGGTGCATCTTACATCAATTCACACTTTGGTTGTGTAGCCACTATTTTTTTTATCTATTTTTGGTTGTGAGCCTTATAAGGACAATGAGTCTTGGCAGTGAACCCCTATAATATCTTATAACTAGTTATAATATATTGTGAGCTAATCCTCACCGTGGTTTTTCCCTTTTGGGTTTTCCAAGTAAAAATCTTGGTGTTCATGTGTTATGTGGTGTTGTGATCTCTTTCATATTTTCATTCATTGCTAAAATTAGATATGTTTTGATTATTGGTTGGATTATGACTAAATGGTTTAATAGAATATTGATTCACCCCCCCTCTTAGTATTCTAGGTGTTCAACAGAAAAATCTTGTTCTTGGCCATGAGGTATATTTTAAGGAATACATTCCTTTATGTTCCACCATAATATTGACATGTGTACTTTGAATTATTTTTTTATTAATACAATTTCTTATCTTTATTCTTGAACAATGGTCATATGTTATTTCATTTGTTTAATAATGTGTAATTTCTCAATTTAAATTTATGGAGGTCGTTACACACATGATAAGCTACAAAACAACCTTAAGGAGTTTCAAAACTATGTTGAGGAAGCCAAAGTTTTGTTTTAGTTTTTCTTGAAGTGGTCTAATTCCTCTAAGAACATTAAGGATGAGATGGAATCCATTGAGTCTTAGATTGACAAGGCATCTGATGCATATGAACTGAAAAATGATACAAATGTGACTACAAGATTAGCTATAGAGAATTTGCATGAACAATTCTTCCAACTACAGGAGCAAAAAAAGAAGATTATAATACAATTTGGGCAGCTTAGAGACCTGGTGAATGCCAAGTTCACATCCATATCTGGTGCTTTGACTAATGTGGAGAAGACAATAAGGTTGAATATGATACCCAGTACTATAAACAAAGGTGAGGAGCTTCTCATGGAATTTGAGACACAAAGCCGTATGCTTGGTTTTTCCAAGAAAGATTCAGAAGATGGAAAAAAGGATTGGGAAGCACACCTTGCTAAATTGCAGGTGTCATACACTTCTTCCAGCCGATTGTATATATTTCTTTTTTTTTTACATGCAATTTCATATTTTAGTGTATATATGCAGAAGGTAGCAAATAAGTATAGTAGTGCAAATTTTTGATTAGTTTTGATGGATAACATTGTTAGGGGGAGTTGGGTTGATTTTTCTTTTAACAATTTTGTTACTCTCATGCATATATGTATATATCAGTTAGGAGGAGAAAATCAAAAGTGATTGATAATGTAAAATCATCAAAGGGAGAGAAGGATGGTTGATGAAGAGATAAAGTATGCATGCTTGTACAATGTGCCCTTTTCCCTTGATGTCAAAGGGGAAGAAGAGTTTTTTTTCATGTTTCCATCAATGAAAAAGGGGGAGATTGTTGGAAGTTTGAGGAAAATGTTGGTTTTCTTGTCATTGATATGGTTGTTGGCAACATGAGCATGATCATATACAGTCTTGTCATTGATGTCAATATTAAAGTCTAAATTGAGGTACAATTGATTGGTGAAGCATGAGTGTGTATGGTGATGGTAATCCATTATACTAGTGCAAGATTTTTGATATAATAATGTGATAGTTTTGATCCAGTGCAAAAAAAATGTGTTGATATTTGGCCGTCATAGTGTTCAACTCTCAGTGTATAGAGTATTAGTTTTTAGGTCCGTATTTCTCTGCCTTGAAGAATTTTGGTTTGCAATTCTAAGGTTATTTTGAAGTATGTTCAGAGGAATCGAAATAAAATTTTCATGTCTTTATGTCCTCTAGTATCAAAGATAATGATAACAATGTATTGGTTCTGCCAATGACAGTGTTACCAATATAGAGTACATGTTTGGAATGGTTTGTATTCCACCATAGAAGAATATGATGTTTTAAATGGATGTTTAAATGTTTAAGTGGTTTCAGAGAATACTGATTCAACCCCTTTTAGTATTATGGGTTTTGAACACCCTCTCCCACTATCTCTCCTATGAATAAGGCTAGCCTAGTGAAATATAATACAATCTTGGACAATCATGACAATCATGTTTGTTCTTCTCCTGATATCTCTCCCATTTGTGAAGAATATATCTTGGTGTTAGAAGATCCAATCATTGAGAGTCATGAGAATCTTGATTGTTTCTCTCTCCCTACCTCTCCTACTTGGGAAGATATTGTTGGACAAGAGGATGCAATCACAGAAAATCATGACAATCATATTTGTCCTCCCATTACATCTCCTACTTGTGATGAAGGTATCTTGGTGTTATAAGATTCAATCATTGAGAGTCATGAGAATATTGTTTGTCCCTCCCAATGCTTCTCCCACTTGGGAGGATATTGTTGGACAAGGCGATGAAATCATCGACGCATGTATTCCAAAAGATAGTAGGAGGCCTTGCTTAGATGAAGATGTTAAGGTGAGATTAGATTCCTCTTGATAGAAAAAAATCAACAAGTCAAATCCGTTGAGGTTATGAATGCATAATTGACCATTAGATCTCCCTTGATTATTGGACCTCCTAAAAATACTTTTGGACCTCCTAAGAGTCCTTTAGTTATTGGACCTCCTAAACCTCATGGGAATATCCTAGGCTTTACAAAGCAACTTACTAGTAATCATGTGTCACATAAGCCTAGTTATCCTATCGTAGCTCAAAAATATAATACTAGGAATAATAAGCAACAAAAGAAAATTTCAACTCCCATCCCATTGTATCTTCCACTAGCACCTAAAATTTTGCAGCATAGTGGTAAAGGATTTGATCTTGTTGAGCAACTTCACAACACTCCTACTAAGATATCCTTGTGGGATTTGATTCAAACATCACCTCCTTACTATGACATGCTTCAAAAGGCTTTGCAAAACATTGTTATCTCTCCTAGTGCACAACCAAATGATGTGGCAACTTTGATTGAGAATATGAATTCACCTAGTATGGACAATGTGTTTCATCAAAGTGAATTACCTCCTCTAGAAATAAAAATAAAAATGATGCTTTGATGATATTAGTTGTTATTAACAAGGTTTGGATTAGGTGTACCCTTGTTGAAAATGGTTCAGGGCTTAATATTTATAGTGTGAACCTTTTGGAAAGAATTGGAGTAGATAAGACTAAAATTCAACCAGCTGATTTGTTTATATGTGGTTTTGATAATATGGGAAAACAACCGCTTGGTGTGATAACATTACTTGTTAAAGTTGGGAAGGTTGTAACATTACAAACTCATATCCATGTCATTCCCTATGATCTTTCATATAATATTCTCTTGGGTAGACCATGGATTCACAAAATGAATGGAGTGCCATCAACACTGCATCATATAATGAAATACACTTACAAAAATAAGGTTTACACAATAAAAGTTGATCCTAAATCTAAAAATTGCTTAGAAACTGGAACAGGAATAAATAATCCTCTTAGAAAATTGACACCAAATACAAAAGTAGAATCTTTTCAAAAATTCATGAAAAATTTATTGGATGATGATTGGGGACCATTAGATTTCACACCTACTTTCATGGGGGAATACAAGATTACAAAAAAATGAAGGAAAAAGAGAAATAAGTTGTAGTACTTTCAACACAATTTGACATATAAACATCCAAGATAAGATTTCATAACTTCTAGAAAGGAAGAAAACACAAATTACACATCCACATATGATGAAAATGATTATGAAAAACCACCTTCCTCAAAAGAAATGAAATCACTTTATGGAAGAGGTTATGAGTTTTTGAAACAATTTGGCTATAATGGAAAAGGATGTGGTGTAAGAGAACAAGGTGTTTGTGTCCCCATAGATCCTAGTACACAAGAAACAACAAGAGGTATTGGTTATTGTCCTTCAAAAAAAACAAAAGAATCAAAGAAATCTTCACTTAATATCAATAACATCACGCAAGATTTTCCTAAGATAACTTTAACCTTGGTGCATCTTGGTCATTAGATATGTTTAAAAATGATGAGTCCCTAGGGAAATTTTTGGGTATGAATGATACTTCACCTAGTCACCATCATAAATAGCATTAGTCATTGCTCCTTTCCATGTGGTAGTTGTAATATCATAACATATTCACTACCACTATTTTATTTTTCATGGAGTAGCATATCATCATCCATTTTGTCTCACCTATGTCCCTACACTTGGGGGGTAAGGGGTTAGGTAGCCTTATTTTAGGTGCATTCCTTCTAGCAAGGGATCCCTTTGTATCTCCTTAAAATGTTAGTGTAGCAAGTACACTAACATTTTAAGGTGGCATATGGTCTCTTACTCATTATTTGCATAGGAAATGGTCCATTCTTGGTGATGTTAATGTGTATCTCTTAGGAAGCATGACCTTATTAACCAAAGTGTGGTATTCTTAATCCATGTGACGTGTCTCTTTTGTGGTGATATTAGACTTGATGTCCTATAAGAGTATGATCTTTCTTGCAATATGACTTTCTCCTTAGTGGTAATGCTATGGCTAGTGTTCCCTAAGGTGTGATTTTCTATTCCCCAAATAGTCCTCTCTTGGTGGTGATGTCAAGTGTGTTGTTCCCTAAGATATGACCTTTCATGAATTATGAAAAGCCCCTTTGTTATTGATAAATTTAACTTTTTGACCTTATCCCAATGTCGTTTATGAACCCCTTGAGGTGAGTTTTGTTTGCACCCCCTAATGTGTTTTTTTTTGCATCCCTAAGGTGATTTTGGCATTTCTACTTCACATTGCTCATGGATGTTGAACCTAGTATGGCATTGACATAACATGGTTACCCAACATAATGTACCTTGCTCGGGGCCATGTGTTCCATGATTATTTAGCATAATACAACTTGTTATCCTTGTGAAACCTATTATATTTCATAGAACCTAGGATAATACATCTTGCTATCCATGTGGAATCTATTATATTTGTATGGTTGTTAGCATAATACAACTTGCTATCCCATACCCCTTTTGCATTTATTTTGACATTATATGCTTGTGTATCTTATGTTGATGCGTATCATACATTTGTCTTCCTTTGTGCCTATGTTGGTTTGCCATGGGAAATTAGATCTTAGTGGCTTGATACCCCTACTTGATCCTTTTTCATCCTATCTATTCAACATTTGTGCATTTGGACCCCTCTTGACATATATTTCTCTACTTTAACATGAGTCTAAGCATAAGTTCATACTCTCACTAAAGTGGGGGCTAAATGTAGTGTAAAAAATTGTATACCTTAACAATTTCACATTATGTTTTGTCCCCCTAATTTATTGGACTTAATTAAGATTATAATTTTCTAAACTATGCATTTCAAAGCCTAATTTTTTTTTTTTGGAGGACAAGCATTAAACAAATGCATTCAATCATTAAATTGTCCCCGACTTTGAGTGTCCTAGAAATTTGGGCGAAGAACCATTCACCCATGGGCGATTGGGTCCCCCTTCTTGCCAGGACCCAAATTTAATTGTTGGTGGTATTTTAACATCCAGAATTCAAATATGAAGTGTCAGCTTTTGAAATCTATTTTTTCAGAACTTGGATAAGGACCTATAAGTACCTAGTCTTTTGATCATTTGAAACTAGAACAAAATTTGGAGAACTTATAATCAAGCATTATTGTCAAGAGCATTCATGAGCAACATTATCAATCATTTATAGTAGCAATCCAAGATCCAACATCATTTCAAATTTTATGTGTGTTCATATCGTATTGTGAAGGCTAACATTGTTGTAGGTCTCCAAGAATTCAAGCATTCAAGTAAATCTACCAAACAAGATCCAAATCCTTGAAGAGATGTGTATGACTTTAGTCCTTCAAGGAATCCATTAAAGGGTGGTGAGTTGCAACATTTTGTTTATTCATCATTTCCTTCCTTTCCATCAAGGTTTTTTCATTGACATTACCATTGCGGAACTTGGAATGCTTATACGTGGTTTGACTAAGGAAATCCCTTATATGGCAGAAAATTTTCCCTCTTTATGAATGTGTAGGTTACAAGTCTAAAGAGGATTGAATAATGGTTTAAGATCATTTTTTCATTGTTGCATTCAAAGCCCTAGAAGTTGTCAAACCACAAAAACTCACCTACAAAATTTATTTATGGCATTCTAACTGTGGGACAAGTGGAAAAAAGAAGCTTAGATCTAGCACCAAAGGACACCAAAAGTTGATCAAGACACCCCTAGAAAGACTCATTTCCCAAGGGCGAATGAATCCTTGTACGTACAATAGGACCAATTTTTTTTGGTAGGTACATAGTCATCTGCACCTTCCAAATCTGCCAAAACTTGACTATTTTAGTTTATCAATTGTCAAGATTTTGTAATTTACATATTAGGGCATATAAGATCATTAGGTTGTTCATTCCAAAATATTTCCAATCCATTCCAACCCCTAATTAGATGTAGATCTAGGTTTGATTGGCTCACTATTAGGGTTGAAAGTCAATCTATACACCTTGTTGATCTACATCCTAATGAAACTTGGAAAAAGACCCCTTTCATCCTAGGTTCTTTGCATTTAGGACCTAGGATCACCTTTTTCTATGTTTCATAGAATATAATAATTTAGTCTTTAAATTAATATAAAATTTTAGATAACATTCAATATTGGCTTCTTTGGATCTTGTATTGTTTCATCTCCCTAGTTTAGAATGTGTGTATGTGTATGAGGACTCACCATGGGGTGGTGTAATTTTAATTGTCCTCTTTGTATAAAGAAAATTAGGCTATGTTGGGAATTTTTTCCTTTTCCCTAACGTCCTTGAACTCATGTTGGGTTCCCTTGTAGGTCTCCCATCTTATGGGGAGTGTCCCCTTAATTTTTGTGTGTGTTGGAGAATGGTGAAGTTGTCCTCTTAGTTTCTTGGTAATTTTCAATAATTTTGGAGCTCATTCATGTTGTGGTGTTATTTTTATGAATCTTAGGAGTTTTCCCTATGTGTGAGACCTAGAAATGGTCATCTATTTAGACTCTTGCTAGGAGTACAACATAAAAATAAGACTACAATTCAATTTTTGGATTCCAACCTAGTTACTAGACTCTTGTGAATTTTTAGGACTCCAACATATTTCTAGGATACTTGAGCACTTGTGTTAGCTTTATATCTAGGTGCTAGCATCCCTTCTAGTTGTTATTATCCTTTAGTGCATTGTTGTCCTCTATTTCATCAAATAATAAGTATCTCCATCCAATTTTGGGGGAAATTTTGTATACAAAATTTATTCACATTGTTCTTTTGGGTCTTACTATGTTGACACCTTGTTGATAAGAATCATTGATTATAATTTATTATAACATTTATATTAGTAATTGTTCTGTTGCATAAAAATAACCCATTGTCATTCATGTTGATGGAGGGCTTGTACCTCCTAATAGTGCAACCTTTGGTGAAGATTTCCCTTACGTTTATGTGATGGCTTTTTTTTGTCATGGAATGAGGTGGAGGTAGTTGTCACACTTATCCTCCTCCTTGTTTAATAAATTGATGGTTGTCTCAACTAGTCAAGGTGTGGTACCTCGTAGTTGCTTACCATGCCCTATATTTATATATAGGGACAAAACACAACTATCAATTTTTTGTAATAGTAACATATAAATACTACTAATTATCAACCATGCACATATATGGTAGCATACAATGTGTATCGATTGATGTTGCTTAAGAGTTGGGTGTGGGAATAACAAGATTAGGTACATAGAGTCCATTGTGCACACCCTTAAACAAACATCAATTCAAGTCAAGATCTAGGACACACATTTAACCTCTCCTCTGGAGACTAGGAAAAAAACAACCTATGTGATTTCGAATGCTTTCCATACATTGATACTAGTAATGCTCTTAAGTGTTTCTTTCTTTTGAGTTAATATTTACATTTTAAGAACACAAAATTTATTTATAATAAAATAACCTTAAGTTTTATAATTTGGATAAACAATCTATTATTCTCATTTTATTTATTTATTTTTAGTTTCTAATTTAAGTAATAAAACATATAAAATAAATAAATAATGATAATTTAAACCCCTAAAATAATTACTTAATGGAAAAAATTCATTCCTTTACTACCTTATAATCATTTATATAAAATTCAAAGGCCAAACATAGGGAAAAGAAAGCATGGTGGAGAGGAAGATCCTAAAAATGCCATTTCTACACATGGAATGAGACAACGAAGGGAGGCTACTTTTCTTACCATGCAACTCCCAAGGGAATCATAGCCCCAAGGTGTATGCATTGACCTTATCTTTCCATCAAACCCCTTCTAGAGCCCATTATTTAATAGGTTTGTTATGTATTTTTTTTGTTTCATGCCTTCTTAGGTCCTTGCTGGAAAACCCTCCTCATTTCATGTACGTGAGTCTGATTTAACTATCTAACTATCCTTTGTATCATATTTGTTGTAGGTTTAGTGTCATTATGTCTTTCTATACCACTATAAATATCTCTCTTCTCTTATGGAAGGCCTATATGTAACCATTTTTTTCTATTTTCTTGTGCGGGTCTAAAGGAAGAAAATCCAAATGCTAAGACAAGGGGATTGGACGAGGGTCAAGATATAGGACTTTGAAAGTTCTCAAGATTTACCTTAAATAATATTATTTCATTAAGTCTCGAATTTTTTTTTTTTAAATATGAAATTTTTTCTAGTTTATCTAAATATCTTATTTGGAAAAAACTCCATCAAAACTCAATAATTATTAAAGATAAGAAAACCAAGTATGATATAAAAGAATAATTCTTAATTATGAATCAACACAATCCATATATTTCTATTGTGAATAGATTGTATGACATGAAACTAGATCCAAATTCCTATGCTCAGGAAACTCAAATTGCAGGTTCGATGTGTAAGCCAAATTATAATTTTTGGGTTTTTTGTTATTCCTTAACTATTTTGAGCTTTAGGTTTTTGAAACAAAACTAAATATTGAAAGGAAAATTCTCATTTCCCTTAATATGTATCAAATTGTATTAATGTATTTATTTACCTATAGACACAAGCTTATGCACAAAAAAATAGTATGCTATATAATAATGAATTTCACTATTTTTTTTACTATCATCTCCAAAACCTATGCATTTAATCTTGAAAAAATGATCCTTGATTTTATTTAACTATTTGAATAAAAAATACAAAATTCTAACATTAAAATGTAGGAAAAATATAAATATATTATATCACTATAACTTGAAATTCCTTAAACTGAAAATAATCTAAGATTTATTTTCATTGCTAAGCATACAACAATATTCCATCATTTCTTGGGCACACTTAAAATCAACAATTATATACACCAAATTGTATTGAAACAATAAGGTAACCATTTTTCCTACAACTACACAA
Organism: Sequoia sempervirens; assembly: GCA_007258455.2. Taxonomy (NCBI): domain Eukaryota; kingdom Viridiplantae; phylum Streptophyta; class Pinopsida; order Cupressales; family Cupressaceae; genus Sequoia; species Sequoia sempervirens. The sequence continues at coordinate 12,318 of VDFB02127452.1, forward strand.
TTAATGTATTCTTATTTGCATACTTACAATAATAATCACAAGATTTCTAAAATTCATCAAATAAGGCAATTCACATTGAGATGAAGTCACTAATGTTGTTCACAAAAGAATATAGATACTCCCAATTTGAAAGCTTCCTCAGATTTGTAAATCTACACAAGGTAAAAAGTTTCTTCTATAGGCCAATGGGGTTCTCACACCCAACCTTTGGCTGGAAAACCAACCATCCCCAAGCTAGGAGGTTTTCATAGAAACTAAGAAACATTCGTGCATTTAACAAAACACCAAATATATGAGTACACACACATACAAATATTACACAAGCCCAATGGTTGACTTACTAAATCTCTCAAGATTCATAAGGGGGAGATGAGGTGGAATCTCCATCCAATGGGAAAGAACATATAAAGTTCATAAGTAGTTTCAACACCTTCTTTCACATATCACATTTCTCTTTACATTTAAACTTCACAACCCAACTCATACCCAAGCTCCACCTTCTCAATGGATGGAGTTTTCCCTATGGGAGGTTCTCCCTCTCTTAACCCCACACTTGGGGAGCTCTCAAAAATTGAGAGAGCAATCATCATAACAACCCATCCCAAATTTACCATAACAAGAGCAAGAAAAATTTCCAAACAAATTCACACAATCATTACAACATTTCACCAAATTTCATACAAAAATACACATATATGGCTTGAATCATACCTTTCAATATTTCCAAGGAAGATATTTGATGAAGATCTCAAAGCCTTTCAACTCCTTCTAAAATCCTTTGCACACAACTCCTTTAAGAAAAAAAAAAAGCAACCAAAAGAAGAACCCTCGAACACACAAAAAGGAAAAGATAAATAAAATCCCAATTGGGATCCTCACTGATGGGGAGGTGACACTTGTTACCTTCCCATCCTACACATTCCCCCTCTAAGTATATTTTTTAATGAAAGACCTTAAAGGGAAGACAGAGTCTCTTGCACCCCTTCCTAAAAAGACTCAACAAACACTTAAGAAGGAAGAGTCCACTTGAGAATTCTTTCCTCAAACATCTTCCATTAAGGAACTTGGAGAAAAAAGGAGATGTGATTGGAATAATTCCATGCACACCCCATAACAACTCAAAACTCATCACCCTTCTTAATAGACACTTAAGAGGGGTCATATCTTAGGCTTAGTTCAAGATACAGGTTCAATTTAGTACCCATCTCTTGGGTTAATACCCTAGGGATTTAAAATCAATAAAATTACATAAAATAAACCTTTTCCACCCCTTTTTAGATTAAAATAAATCAAAATATTGTTACCCTCAAATATATAATTTTACAAATTAAAATACAAACTTAAGGACTTAAGGACCTCATAATAATATGCATTCATGCTTCAAACCACTTCACATAAATCATATTACATTAAGACTATATTCCATCCAAATGGACTATAGTTGGAATTTCATGTTTTTTCACATAGGGTTGGGTTCCTTGAAGACCTTTGATTCCATTGGCCATGGAATAATATACACACACTTGATTTCACACATTAATACATTCAATAAAATTGCATAGCCAAAGCAACTGAAATAATACATATATATTCATGTTATAATTTTTTTTAAATATATTTTAAATCACACCAAAATACAAATTCACAATTATCACAATCTCTGAGATTCATAATCATTGAATTCACATAAGAGAATCCATTCAAATTTCACAAGGTAAACACTAATTTCCATTTTGATATTTCATTTAAACTTAATAATTTTACTCATCACCATACTAAAATTAACATTTGTATCACAATTAATTATTCATCATCATGCCTACAATTTATCGAATAATAATTTATCAATAGTACACATGCATTTTTAATCATCAATAATCATCAAATCTAGAATCAAGTGTCCAAATCATCATAAAATGAACAAAATAATAAAGTATCAATCTGAATGATAGGAAAATAGCATAATGTCTAGTAATCAACATGAGAAGAGTTAGGTTCGAGCCGTTATTCTTGCAAATGAAAAACCACTAAGTCTCAATCAAAACAAAAGTTTTTGAACTACCTATTGCTACATTCGTGAACGAGGAAGGCCAATGGAATGAGTTTTTGCTTCTCCCTAAGAATTATTCTACCAAGGAGAAAACCATGGGTGGCCCCAAGAAGTGGATGGAGCCGAGTCAATTTGATTCCTTGTGAAAGAATGCAAAGATTTAGGGTTTGTTTGAGAGGGATGGTTTTACCCCTTATTTTACTACTATGGAAGGTTTTAGCGAGCAATTGAACTATAAATTTGATGCTAAGATCATAGCTCACGCGATGGGGCTGGTGTATGAAGGGAAGAAGGTGGCTGAGGTAAGCAATATCAAAGTTATATTGACAAGTTTTTTGAGGATAAAGAAAAAGCTGAGAGATTTCAAAATGGGTACTCTATGGTTTTACTTCCTCCACCATACCATAATGTTTGCTTCTTTTTTATGAAATATTTTACGTTGGAAGGCCAGTTCTTGTCAGTCCATGGCTATCACTTTTTGATTATGAACCATAACCGTCATCTTGAGAAAATTAATCTTTTGTTCTTCCTTTTTTCTTCTTTGAGTCAAAGCCTAACAAATGGAGCAAACCCCCTGTTACACCAAGACCTAATTCATGCAATATGGAAATATGTCCTAGCTACTTCATCACAAAGAAATGTCTTTGTTAAGCTGCTTGAAAACCCTACTCCCAATATTGTTGTTAAAATTGAGATTATTAAAAGTAGGACCCATTCCCTGACTAAGGAATCTACTAAAATCACCCCCACTCATATGGACTCCCCTTGGTTGGACCTTCTCAAAGTCACCCCAAAAAAATGTAAAGCGGCCCCCATGGCTCCTGTTGTAAACAAAAAGGAAAAATTCTTATTCATGAGTTGGGGGCTGACCCCAACACTATAATGATACCTAATGATAATGACAATAGCCTTGAGTTCTCTACTACGATGGGTCAAAGATCGACTCGGCTTGCCTTGGTTGTGCCGAAGGGTTTTGACAATAGTAAAAATTCTAAAGGTTCAAAAGAGAAAATTGTGGATGAGTCTCTAGATAGTAAGGGGAAGAAGGTGGCTAGGGATGATAAGACTTCTTCACCTGAGGAAGTGCCAGATAGCCTTGGTGGCATGTCTACTGAGGAGGAGGAAACAAAGTCAAAGGAAGTGGAGAATAGCTAGAAGGAGGAGAATGATGATTCACAGGATGAGGATGGGTAGGATGATGAAGAAGACATGAAGGAGGCTATTGATAAAGGTGATCATGATACCAATGACCCAAGGTTAGGGAGATTTCTAGCCCTGGGAATGAAGTTTCAAAATATTTTGAAGGTAACACGTCAGGTTTAGACATTGCCAAAATTCAAAGGGTGGAGGAAAGGGTGGAATTGTTGGAGAAAATAATGCAAAAGGATGATAATGCCAGTAGATTCTAGGCTCTCGAAAGTGCAGTTAATAATCTGTGTATGGTTTTTGATGATGTCATGAAAAAAGGTATCATGGCCACTATTTCTAGTCAAGGTAAGATTAAGAAATAACAGAGGAAGAAGGCGAATGAGGATGAGGTTGATTTGTTTGGAAAAATGGAGCTTAAAGATAATTTTGAAGATTCTATTGAAGACCTACTGAAAGCCTAGAGCCAAATTGAGGATGCTTGATCCTTAGCATCTATCCATTCTATTTTTTGTCTTTTTCTATCATGATGTTATATTGCTACTATATAAGATGTTCTAATGGTATAGGCCATAGGTACTTGGCCAATTATTTCCTTAGTTTAATTATTGTGATGAACTTTGGTTTCCAACTTGCTACTCTTTTAAGGTTATGTTGTTATAACTTGCTTGTGGGTATGGATATTATGATGAATTGGTTATATATGTTAGGGATTATGGATAGGTTTATAAAGTTTGATGCTATGGGTATAGGCTAATGTGTTTTGGTTGATTGGGTTTGGGGGAAGTGGTTATATTTTTGTTCTGCTTCCTCTATAGTGTTGTTTTGTTCCTATTGATCTCTGATTTGTTGTTCTCTTGTATGGGTCAGGGCCCTTTCCCTACTTAATCAATCAAAAAAATGAGAAGTGTCATAATTGTTAGTCTAAAATAAAGAAAAATAGCATAATATCTAGAATCAATGGGTGGGCCTCACATTGCCTGACCATGTGTGTAGGTTTCCCTTGTGGTTGTGATTATTGTCTTGATTGTTTGGGGATTTTCATTTGAGGTAATTATTTCTCATCCTACCCTTATGTTTTTAGTGAGAAAATTTGATCATGGGCTAGGAATCACTCATCATTGGGGTTTTGTTCATCCCTCTCAGAAGTACATTATGGAATATTTGTTCCATGATTAGTAGGTCTTTCAATGATGCAAACTTTCATGTGGAAATTGTGAGGTGATTCATGCCATTAGTGTCTTGTGTTCATTGTGTTGGAAATGAGACTTGTGTGTATAGTGGTTGTAGCACATCATGCCTTTGTCATATTGGAAACAATGAAGTTGTTTTTGTGTAGTTATTTAAAAAAAAATCACTTACCTAATGTCCTAAGTGTGTGGCTTGGGGTATTACACATAAGAAAAAGTGTGTCAACCCAATCACCCAATAGTTTCATGGGAAATTTTGAAGTAAAGCTTTCTCGATGAAGATAATCATGACATTCACCAACTCCTAGAATCATGTCCTTCATCACTAGATCAAACCTTCAAGAGCATTATAATACCAATATGGAAAATTCTTATTAATTAATTAACTAATTCATTATGTCATTAATTATCACGTGATGAAACTCTAGAATCATGTTTATTCTCATGGTTCTTGTGTAGCATGGTAAATGGGAGATCCAATATTTTCCAAAACAAAAATCATTCGTATGAGGACTAAATCCAAATTTTTATTTTTTTATAGAGGTCAAAACCATAAAAAATCCAGTTACCTCCATTAGCAGTGTCACATGATAGCTTCAAAGTTAAATAAATTTTCTAACTTTTAAAATAGAAAATTAAATAAATTTCAAGAGTGCCCATTTGATATAGAAATGCACAAAAATACTTAAGTCTATAAAATCAATATTTCCAATTTTGAAGAATCAAGATTTTAGAAAAAAAATCCATAATTTGACTACATAATGCATATTTTTAATATTTAAATATAAATTTAAACGCTACAAGTAGAATCAATTTTTCTGATCACGAGGACATATACCCCATGTGCCCAAACTCTATTATTAGAATGTGACTACCATGACATGTTGGAAGATGTCGATTGTTTCAGGGCATGATTATTGGATGTTGTTGATATGTGGTTTAATCATTGATGTCAACACTAATGGCATTAATAATATTTATGAAAACATATATAATAGGGATATTAGGAAAATTTATAAACCGAAAATAAGAGTTGCAAGTTGTCGTGATAGGTGAATTTTTGTCTCATTTGGCTTCCAGCTGGAAAATATCGATGATTCCAGAAGTTGTGTATTAAGGGTTTGTTATCAGTATATCTAGTTTATCCACATAAATTTTCAGAGGTTCGCATGAAGATTTGATTGAGTTATGAGTATCTATGTTCTGAAAATTGTTCTATTGCTTCAGTTGGTGTTCCTGAAAGAAGATGATGTGATTCTAGTAATTTGAGTTGTTGCAGATGCTTCCATGGTGATTCATGATGCTTGTGGATGTTTCTAGATCATGCTCTATCTATGTTGTTGGTCTGCATTGATCGTTGTGCTTGTGATTGGTCATTTTCTTATGTGAGTTTATGTTTTTCATGATCATGGCTGACAAGGTGATTGTAGCATGTTGTGGATCTTTGAGGCATAATTTTTTAAGGTGTTTCATGTTCAAGGATGTTTTTTTGGGTCCTTACTATGTTGTGGCCAACATTGTTTGGTGCACATTGATAAATTGTTTATCGTTTTGGGCTGACAGTTTGTACACATTTTATATTTTGTTAAAGCCAACATGTACATGATGTTATCCTTAGTTGTGGATATATACGATCGATTATTTATACCATTTGAAGGTAGTGGTGTGTGAAGTATGTTGTGTGTTGTGTGAAAATAATGTTCTAATCTTTCGAAGGCATAAGTAAAGTGTGAAGAAGAGTGAGCAAATGTTTATGTGCTTAACCAGAACTATAATCAAGCATTAGCATATGCTATTTTATTAGTTCAAAAGCTTCCAGATGTAATCCGAATGTTTCTATAAGATAGTGAGTCTTCCTTTGGGAAATAAGCCTTTTTGTATTTGAGCAGTGTACTCTAGGTAGTGTGCCTGAATGCATGTGCATTCCCCATTTATAATTCTTTTATACTTTTAACAAATTATAATCTTGTGGAAGAAACTCCACCATGGTTTTTCCCCTAACAGGGTTTCCACGTAAAAAATATTGGTTTTATGTGTATTTTTGATGTGATGATGGTTTATGCTTTCATGTACATTTATCAAATCTGAGAACAAGTTTAATAAGTATAATTTATGTGACAATTGATTCACCCCCCCTCTCAGTTGTTCGCCCTTGTGTTGCAAACAATTCGTATCAAAGTAGGTTCCTCATAAGAAGTTTAATAGCTTTAGGTGATCCCGGATGGCGACATATAAGAAGGACAGTCTGAGATTTGATGGAACTAATTATTCTCTGTGGAAGACTCGAATGGAGTGTCATCTAAGATGCATTGGTGAACCTTACTAGAAAATTACAAAGAATAGATATATCATCCCACGGAATGGTCCTACTGCAGGTGAGATTAAGGAAGCTGAGTACAATATCAAGGCTAAGGAAGCATTGTTGAGTGCTCTGATTGATTCTGAGATGACAAATGTAATGGAGCTAAAGACTACTTATGAGATCTGGAAAAAGTTGGAAACTTTGTATTAAGGTGATACCCATGTGAAGATTGCTAAGTTGCACAGCCTGAAATGGAAATATGAAATGTTGAGAATGGGTGAAGATGAGAACATCACTTCTTTTATGTAGAGAGTGAATGAAATTGTGTGTAGTATCAGATGTGTTGGTGGAACATTGAAAGAATCAAAGATTTTTGCTAAAGTGCTCAGATCTTTGCATGCTGCATACAAACACAAAGCTACTGCTATTGAGGAGATCCAAACTGTGACAAATGTAAAAAGAGATATATTGATTGGTAAGCTTACTACTTTTGAGTTAAGTGAGTTTGGTGATTCTCTTCCTAAGACAAAATTTGCATTCAAAGCTACTATCTCCAGAAAATATAAGTAGAGATATGATTTGGGAGAAATTTCTTCTAGAAAAATGTCCAAGTATGAGTAGAAAATGAGAGAGATTAAAGAAGGAGAAAAAGAGATGATCTTGAAGCACTTATTGTAAAGAGGGAAGCTAAAGGAGAAGGTAAGTATAAAGGGGAATTGCCTCTCAAATGTTTTTCTTGCAATAAGATAGATCATTTTGCCTCAAGGTGTCTAGAAAGAGTTCCTAAGCCAATACCTAACAACCCTAGATTCCAAAGAAAGTATTATTATGCTGCTGATGAAGGTGTGATAGATGATGAATCTGATAAAGATAATTTAAGTGATGATGAATGGGTATTTATTGCTATCAAGGAAAATGATCAAGTATGTACTGAATCTGCTAGTTGCACAAATGTGGAGAAAACTCTAGCTGCCAGAGTTGAAGAAAAAGATGAATGGGTGCTTGGCAATGGATGCTCCCATCACATGACAGGTGATAAAAGTAAACTTGTAAGCTTGGAAAAGTATGATGGTGGTGTTGTAATATTTTATGATGACAAAGCTACTGCAATCCATGGCAGAGGATCCATTTCTCTTGATGGTAAGAGCACACTGATGATGTTCTATATGCGGAAGGCTTCAGGCTATACCCTTAAGTGTTGGACAAATGGCTTGACAAGGATGTTAAATATGTTCAATTCAAGCAACGGATAGTGTGTATTAGAGTTCTCAAATGTGACTTGTGAACTCTTCTTATCTTGGATGCAAAATGACTCATCTTACTACCAAACATTTTAATAGAAATTCTTTACACTTACCTTCCTTCCGGGCTTCTCTCTTGACAATAAGTGCTTCCTCAAGCTCTCATCCAATTTTCATCTCTCTCTATTTCCTCCTCATACTTGAATATATTTCTAGAACTTCTCTCCCAAATAATATCTTTATTTATCCCTTCCATAAATAGTAGTGGTAGTTTCTTTAAATGTAGATTTTGTAGCTATACCAAATTCATTTAACTCAAAAGAAGTAAGCTTACCAATCCACATGTCTCTGGTTACATTTGTTATAGTCCAGAGCTCCTCAATAGTAGTAGCTTTGACTTTGTATGCAACAGGAAAGGATCTAAGCACTTTAGCAACAATCTATGATTCTTCCAATTGTCCACCAGCACATCTGATACCACACACAAGTTCATTCACTCTTTGCATGAAAGAAGTAATGTTCTCATCATCACCCATTCTTAGCATTTCATATTTCCATTTCAGACTTTGCAGCTTAGCAATCTTCACATTAGCATCACCTTCATACAAAGTTTCCAACTTTTTCCAGATCTCATAAGTAGTCTTCAAATCCATAACATTTTTCATCTCTAAATCAGTTAGAGCACTCAACAATGATTCCTTAGCCCTGATATTGTACTCAACATCCTTAATCTCAGCAGCAGTAGAAGGACCATTTTGTGGGATAACATACCTATTCCTTGTAATGTTCCAGTAGGGTTCACTAATGCATCTCAGATGACACTCCATTCGAGTCTTCCATAGAGAATAATTTGTTCCATCAAATCTCATACTATCCTTCTTATATGTCACCATCCTGTATCACCTCAAGCTATTAAATTTCTTCCAAGGAACCTGCTTTGATACCAATTGTTGGCAACACAAGGGAAAACAACTAAGAGGGGGGTGAATCAATTGTCACATAAATTTAAACTTATTAACCTTATTATCAAATATGATTAATAACCATGAAAGCATAAATCATGAACACATCAAAAAAACACATAACACCAATATTTTTATGTGGAAACCCTGTTAGGGGAAAAACCATGGTGGAGGTCAGTCCACAAGATTATACCCTGTTAAAGTATAAAGAATAAAATGGGGAATGCACATGCATTCAAGAAAATTTCCTAGAG
>VDFB02127453.1:0-29698 GCA_007258455.2 Sequoia sempervirens
GATGATATCATGCGTATTGTGTATACTTTATGTGTATTAAAGTGTATACTTTACAACTTATGTGTATACTTTGTGACTTATGAGTATTCCAATGTATACTTTATGACCTACATGATTTCATGTGTATACTTTGTATTCATGTGTGTACTTCATGACTTGAGTGTATTTAATTAAATGATTCACTTATTCACTTACTCATGAGGACCAGAATGAACACTAAACCCCTTTGCAACTTTACAATGCATCCATCTGACCCTCTTTCCATCAACTGAAAACTCGATAGCACGGGAAAATGCTTGAGATATCAAAAATCAAGAGAGGTTATTGTAGGGGCCTATGCAGCAGTCTAAGTGGCCTGGAGATGAATTTTTTCTAGGTGAGGCGGTTTTCAGAAGTAATATTTTGTCAAATATTGCTACCTTTTAGCACTTTGGACTCTTAAGGGAAATCGTTGATCCAATGTAGCTTGGACTGTTTCAGTGTGTTTGGGTGTGAAACAGGACTATGCCTAGCATAAAAACACCAATATGGATGTGTTGGAACTGTCAATTTGGTTGCATGAGGAGTAGAACAAAAGTTACACCCCTTTGCACCTTTACACTACATCCATCTGACCATTTTTCCACCAACTGAAAACTTGTCACCACTAGAAATCACCTCCAAGATAGAAAAAACTGAGAGAGGTTATTGTAGAGGGTCCCAACGCAATCCCATAGCCTCAAACAAAGAGTTTTTAAGCATCATGGTTTTTGAGTAATTTCCCATCAAATATTGCAACCATTTTTCACTTTGGACTCTTAAGGGATCAAGTCGGTTGAACGTAGCTCAAAGTGATTCGACATGTTTGGGTGTAAAAGAGGACCATGCCTAGAATAAATGTACTCATCAATATGTGTTGGAATAGTTAGTTTGGTCATACAAGTTGCAAAATGAATATTTCACCACTTTACAACTTTACACTGCTTGCATTTAAGAACTTTTTCCTTAATTGAAAACTTGCCACCACAGGAAAATGCCTCCAAGATAAAAATATTAAGATATTTTATTGTTGAGAATCCCAACACAATCCTACAGCCTCAGAAAAAGAGTTTGTAAGCGTCATGGTTTCTGAGTAATAGCCCATCAAAGATTGCAACCATTTTGCACTTTGGACTGTTAAGGCATCAAGCTAGTTGAATGTAGCTCAAAGTGATTCAACATGTTTGGGTGTAAAAGAGGACCATGCCTAGTGTAAACGTACCCATCCAGATGTGTTGGAATAGTTGTTTTGGTTGTACGAGCTGCAAAACAAAAGCTACACCACTTTGCAACTTTACATTGCTTGCATTTGACAACTTTTTCCTCAACTGAAAACTTGTCACCATGGAAAAATCATTCTGTGATAGAAAAAACTAAGAGAGGTTATTGTAGAGGGTCCCAATGCAATCTCATAGCCTTAGATGGATAGTTTGTAAACATCATGATTTTCGATTAATAGCCCATCTGTCATGCCTATATTTTTTGTTAGAAAAACCTAACTAATTTTTTTTATATAGTTTGCACTTGCTACAAGATTTTATATGCTTCACATGTTAACTAGCCACATGCATTGGATAGCGTTGCTTGAGCAATGGCATTAACGACACGTCACTTGAGGATGAGGATGGGTATTTAAATTGAGCAGATATGAATGGAGGCCATCACACTCACCCTCAAGCGATAAGGATAAAGGTCATAGTAAGATATTAGTGTATGTGAAGATAGCAAGGACAATAGACCCACAAGTGCACTTGCTTAGTTAATTGAAAACTTGAGGATTGATTGATGCAACATTATAATACTTGCTCACCCTACCCTTTTTAAACTACCTTGACTATGTTGATGAAACCCACAATAGCACCTAACCTTATAGCTCAAATATCGAAATGAATAGGATATTTATAATTTATTTTAACTATTAATTTTTTATTTATTTATTCATTATTAATGTAATCATTTACTTACATCCTTAAATATATATTCTTTCTTTTACTAAGAATTATTTTCCTTTTAAATAAAAATAAATAAACTAAAACTAGAAGTAACACATTTACATAAATATACCTATATATTAATTTAGTTACATATTGCATATTTTTATTTTCCTTTAAAGAAAGGAAAGAGGATAATAAATAAGGAGAAACTATCCTTTTTAAGGAATTCCTAGGTAACTACGTGGTCTTTATCCTTAATTAATAGAATCTTTTTTTTTAAGAGTATGGGAATATATTCCCTCTCTTTATTTAGAGAGTCTTATAAGTTAAGAATTTCTATGGTAGCTTTTAAATGCTAAATTGTCTTCTCACGAGGTGGTGGGAATGGAGCCTTAGACGATAATTATTATTTTTTTCCAATGCCACGCATATGACAATAGGCTCGTAAATGATTGACTATTTATTTTTTATTTTTCTTTCCTTCTTTCATCTTTATTCGTTTGGTCAAAGTCTTAAATCCGTATGGCACCATTATTTATTTCAATTGGGTGTTGTTGATGACTCTATTTTTAAATGCTTTGTGTCAGGGTATTAGTTTTAAGGCTTCCGTAACCCCATTATAATCGTATCCTCAGTGCCAAGATTTTCTCCACTGACAAGTCATAGTCCACAAAATGAACGTTCACAGCGGTAGGATAACTTTAAAAAGGCTTGCAGTGATGTCTGACCTTTTTGTTGCTCCTAAATAATGACGGCAAGGATATGTTTGATCTTCAATAGAAATTGTACTATTGACACATGATATGTGTAATACTAACATTTTCTTTTAAGATTAACATTCATTCTTTATCAATCGAATCTAGAAACAACTCTTTATATTATTATGGATTGTGGAAATCTAATAACATTGATTCATTCTTTAGTTATTCACATTCATGTATTTCTTTTAATTCCAGTACCAAACTCTATTGCCTACAGTACTATTAATGTTTTCTGAAATGGATTATCACCACAATGACTATATTGTTATTACTCTACATATTTATCTAAACACTACTAATTATTTATATCGATAATGCCTTCATTGACAACATTAATATTTTCTTTACAATGGTCATATCTTTCCTTACTCAATGCCCACCTATTCCAAACATGGAGTTTGGTGAAATCTAATGAAAGAATTCATTATTCACCCTTTATAACAAGCTGGCCCATACCGCATACAATGGGCTTCTTACACGCGAACTTGCTCAATCATTAATTTTCAAGCAGAAAGATGAACTCATATCTATTATTTTATCCATTATAATGATGTTTTCTTTGCTTCAGTTCATATCCGACAAACATTGACGCGACAGAGAAAGGACCAGGCATGGGTAACCTTAAAGGATTAGAGGTTAAAAAGGACCTGTGCCAACAACAATACTTCGCTCGCTCAAAGGAACTAAAAATGTTACATCCAAATTCAATTATTTTGGACTCTGATTAGAAGAACGTTAGGATGGCTGCAACTCGTGGTAAATGAAATCACAATTAAATCAATGACAAATAAGAACCCCTTAACTTGCAATCCTAATAGTGACTCTTTGTTCTTTTCTTTTCTTTTTTCCTCATAGCTTCCCAAATATAGGGTGGCGATTGGGCAAGTTGAGCAGGTAGAACCTCACACGTGGTACCTAGGTCGAGCCAGAAAGCTCTGAAGGTCTTTAACCTAATAATTATCACAAGGATATTGTGGTTCTAAGCAACTAAAACCAAAGTTAACATCAAATTCTAAAAGTCATTTACTAGAGATGGTTGCTCGAATTACAAGATTTCTAACCTCGTTGAACTTCAGTAATAATACATATCATCTACACCCAACCTTGGTCAATATAAATTGACTAGAATAATGCTAACGTTTTGACTTCATCTACTCCATTTAATCTACACATTCATTAACAAAGGAAGTTGCCAGAGAACACATCATGCACGCAACTAGGTATTGTGCCACTCATAAATGAAGCCATCAAATTTTCCATATACTATACCATGGTTTCCACTTATACATAATTCCAACGTATTTTTAGTGGTTTCAAATACTTTGCTTCTCATCTTCTTTTCGACATAAGAATCAACTCTTATTAATGACCATGACATTAGTATCTAGAGTCTTTTGCATGTGTACATGATAGGGCTGTCATTTGGAGGTTTGTTGGGATGGCTATATAATACAATAGCCAGTTACTTTTTGTGATTATAGTTGTTGCTAGGATGAGTGGTTTTAGTAAAGCACAGTTTATATAAGTGCATAAACATTAATCCTAATCAGCGGCCTCCTACTCCGTTAAATACGGTGACTAGAAGAACTGCAGAGAGATCTAGGCACCTACACGGTCAAGGATGATGAGTTGTCCCCCTCGCCCCACATTTAATTAATGGCTCAAGAGCATGTCACACTTATCAAATTTGTAGTAGATTCAAACCGACACAAGATATACACCATCGACCACTGGGTGGAAGCTAGTAAATGTCTTCGTATTTTGCAGGGATAGAGGTTGATTGCACAAGAGATAACATCCAATCTTATTTGTTGTCCTTGGTTTTAAAATAATAAAGTTTCTCCTTGGCATGCTCTTTCACGTGCTTCACAACATTCGATCAGCGTTTGATGCTTTTGTTAACATTCATTGGCATATCTTTTGTTTTGGTCAATATCGTTTGCTCTCACAAGTTTCTTTTTCAGATCATACAATGTTTTTCAGTGGGTTTTTTTGGACGGATATTCAATGAGCAGAAAACAAAGATAGGCGAAAGAGGATGGCACTTCCTTGGTCTCAGAGAATGGAAGTATCCTACTGGATCACGCCCACTAGCTCGTATAGGACTTAATGCATGTTAGTAACACTGAGCATCTCCTACTCTATTATTGTCATTCTGCTCAATGCAAAGTATTATTGCAGCTGATCTCTATGTTGTGACCAATGAGGGCAGAGATGGTCTAGTTCCAGAGAGAAAAGGGCACCACAATACCGCTAATAACACTCTTCCCAATATTTATGTTGGGTGTCACATTTTATTTTCTTTTCCAAGTTTGAGATAAGGTCAAGGGTTTGGTGAACTGGGTTAGCATCGGGTGTTTTGAAGATAAAATGCCTCAAAGCCGGGAAGAATGTATAGATCTAGTAAGAAGCAATATAATATTGTCACGACTTGCATATACCAATTTATATATATATATATATATTTAGCTAGTGTCAATATACATCAAGTTTGCACAGTTGCAAGCCCATTTATCTTGATTATTTAGCAAAGCCATAAACACGGATGCACTATTTGATCCTTAATGCAGGGGGAATAGTGCCTTACTCATAGACTGGATAATGTTGTGTTCATATTTGCAACTAAATTATTTGTTTATGTTTCACTAGAAGCATTCAACTGAACACTTATTTTACCCATGATAGTATAATGAAGGATTATATAAACCACAATATAAACATGACTTTGTATATATGCAAGATTTGCGAGTAGATGAATTCCTGAAAGATTAGGATATGATATTTATAATTTGGATTAAACTAGTTGAATGAAGGCATCTTACAAATTCTAAATACAATATCAAATTTACAATGAATAAGGATTACTCTTTCCATTTCTACCTTTTACAATATGAACTCATCTCTTATGAACTTGCAATATTATTGTTGTATTTGAGAAAACAACCACTTACAAACCCATGGTCAAGGTCCTGCTCTCCACCCTACCATAATGGTCTCATGGAGCCTCATGGGCTCTAACCATACCCCCGAGCAAGGAATTTTTTTAGTTCCATGATGATCAATGGAATCTTTTCACATTTTTACAAGGAGATAAACTAACATAGCACAATTCTTATGCATCTAGATTCTCTACTTTCTATTTCCAACTATGATCTATGCACTAAGCCACCTTCTTACAACCAACAAGCAAGGGTAAGTGGAAATAGGAAGAACTTATCTCTTTTAATTTAGGTGAAGGGATTGAACTCTTTTATCCATCTTTTCTCACCAAGCCAAGCCATCTTGATCACCATCTTCCCAAAGTGGTGGACTCATCCCCTCTTCTCATTCTTTCTACCATCTCTACTAAAGTTCTCCAAGAGGAGAAGTGGGTAACACCCCACTAATTCTTCCTCTCCAAAATATATAGGAGTTTCAACTTGCAACTTTTGGATGGGGAGGTGTGGAGTATACCTACCTCCATCAATGATAGTCTTTTCCTTATTGAAGAAGAAACATGCACTTAGACCATCCCTTCATCTTTCCATCCCATCCTTTCTTCAAAACTCGTCACTCTCCAAAATGACAGCATTTCAGGGGTCAAGTCATGTCCTTGGGGCACTATTGTATGCCCAATTGACCCCTACCCCTATGGTATTGACCCTAGGGGGTTTATTTTTGCATCACAACCAAGGAAATTGATCAACTACCCTCCTTAAAGGCCCATTTAAGGTCCCATCCGAATTTCAAACTTGGATAAGGGTTCCTAACCCCTAACCCCCACTCACACCCTCATGAAACATAATTAAATATCCTCATAACCCCAAAAATAAATTATCCCTTTAATATCAACCCTCACCTCCTCAACATACTAACTTTATTTTTTTCTAAGCTTTGAAAGGGGGGTCGAATTCATAACTACAAGAAGCTATCTTTTTTTTTTATTTACCCATTGTTCTTCCCTTATCGAATTGACACTCTTCCTTTCCCTCAAGAAGAGTCTTTTAATTTTCTCATGATGGTTCACCCTTCCCATGCTAACATCATTACCTTCCTGCACAATACCAACACAATCATAAGTAACAATTTGATCACATAATTTGTTAATTAAATATTTTATACTTTAGCTATATAATAATCCATTTAAAATTTAAATTAGATTTTCACAATATACGAGTGCATTCCACCTTCATGGTACTAACAATAAACAAAATGTCAAAATTAAATGCAAGAATATCACCAAAATGTCACCTCATTTATCATCCATAATATATATAATCATCAATTCAAGAAAGGCATATAACAAATTAGGATTGTATTAAGTACCTATGAGGCGGGGTCTTACAATCTATTAGAATATAAATTACTCTACTTTCTTGCTGAAGAAATCATAGCATTCAACCATTAAGTAGACATTAAATTAATCCCTTTCATGAATCAAGCATCTAAATGCTTAGAACAAAATTTTCCACCATAGAACATTTATTCAATATAGTCACATTATAACAAAAGTTAGTATTCATCCATGTAGTTGATATTCTTGAAATCAATATGTATCCAACACATTACCATCATTAGATACCCTTCAAGGCTCTCTTTTGCATCATAAGTTACATCACTCATGATGTTAGAAAATACTTTTGTTCTAATATCAATTCATGTCCCAAAACTAGTAGTCTCAATTTTAACTATCACTTTCTTTCTCACATAACAGTCAAGTATTTCCACATGTAATTTATTTACAAATTTACCCATACTTCACAACAATTACACATAATTCACATCACAAGGCTCAATGGGGTTTACAAGGATGGATATTCTTGGATACCACTCGAGGCCCTTCTCTAAGGACTCCCCCATACAGATAAGAATAATCATAGAATGAGGGGAAGAATGGATTAATGACTATCCCATACCGGTCCCATTCACAACCCCTTTCAAAAATAATTCCCCAGCGCATCTACTCCCCAATACGACCTGCCAGGGAACCCCCCGGGATATGGAAGTTTACATATGTCACATTACACCACGCTTACTAGCAATTAGAAAACATTAAGAAAGCCTCAAGTCGAGAAATCATAAGATCATAAACCAACGTTTCAATAAAACATAAAATTATAAAATCAAGAGAAAAACCAAATAAAGATCAATTGTAGCTACAATTCAACATTCCAATCTTAATTCAAAAATGAAATTAAATAAGTCCTTGAGGCAATTCGGACTATAACAACCTTCAAGTGGCTAAATAGCCTAATACAATAAATAGAAAAGTCCACATTGCTGACACATAATAAAATAAAACATCAATCAAGAATTACCAATAATTCATATTCCAACAATAAAAATTGCACATTACGAGCACCATGTGACTTGATAAGGGGAGGAGGGGAATGGTGGTTCTCTAACCACATAAGTATAATAGCATGCAATAATCCGGTGGTCCCTGACCACATAAATATGAATAATTGGTGGTCCCTGACCACATATATATGCATCACTGGTGGTCCCTGACCACATGAATTTGAGTCACTGGTGGTCCCTGACCACATAAATATGAATCATTGGTGGTCCATGTAATTCCATCCTTTACCCATGGGTTATAAACATCAAGGAATAGGTTTGCACTATGAACCAATAGTTGTGGCTCTCATATGTGGGGGAGTAGGCCACAATCAACATCCATGGGAGGATTACAATGAATCGACATAGATCCTTTATTAGGATTAGGGACAACGCCCTAAGCTCATAATTTCCCGATGGGAGAACATGTGCCTCTCAACCCCTATTTACACTAGCTAGCATCACACTCCCATAAGGGGGGGAACCAAATGCTAGGGGTACACATTTAACATACAAATAAAACTAACACAAAGGAATACATCACATTTCATTTAATAGACACATTTATACACTTAACACATTCATTTGAACTCACAACTAGCTAGCTTACATAAAAGCCATCACAAAGGGTACACATAGGGGATCGTAGATGACATCCCCTCACCCTTATTCCAAGTTGGATACCTTGTATCTCATAGTTAGGGCACATCACATTTACTAGTTTTCCACTTCACAAGTCATAACACAATACACTTTTACAAAATTCACCATATTATAGAACAAAATAATACACTTAAATACATTCTAGATATTTTCTTAAAACAATATTCACTTTGCTTCTTAATTTTGAAGATATCCACTCACTTGCATAAGTAAAATAAATTACTAGACGATGTGCAACATTAGCTTAGATATATTACTCCATCTTCTTAGAACTCAACAATACTTGGTTCACCACACTTTCCATCTTGCTAAGTTAGTGTTTGGCATCACTTTAAAATAAAGATCGATTTTTCTATAGTTATCATGCCATTCTTTTTATTTTATTCAACTATGTTTGTCATGTTCACAACATATCCATAAAGGTAATACCATTGTGTTTTTCACACATGTTAAAGAAAGTTTCCTACTTAATAAGGAAGATAATTAACCATTTTCATTTGAAACATCACAAAATGAGAAATTAACAGCTGAAATATTAGTGTGATAAAAGTAATGTATCGGTAGTGTTATTATTGTTGATATCATTGTGTTAGTTCTAAAAGAACGAGCTTATCGCATTATGCTCCCTATTGAGAATAGCTCTAAGGAAAAAATAAAAATAAAAAAAATAAACAAATCCGTACCATTTAGGTATTTACGTATGTTTAGCTTTCCAAAAGATAATACCTAAGATAAACTAGGTAAATAAACAATGTCACATAAAATAAAAGCTTAAATGATCTTGATGGAATATTTTATAAGTGTCTTTATTAAAAATTCATATTTCTTGAATAGGAAAACTTACTAAATGACGCGTTATGTCTCTTAAATTCATAATATAAACATTAATTCTTAGTTTTAGAATTACATTATACTTTGAATCTAATAATTAATTATGTATACTTCTTTTTAGGAAGTACTTTAATTTATATCTAGATAATTTAAATTATAAATTATATCTTGAAGATTAGTTTAATTATATATTTTCTTGTAAATGTTAATTATTAAAGATAATTTGGATATATATTTTTAGATTAGTTATTAAAGATAATTTAAATTATAACTTGAAGATTTATTTAATTATATATATAAATTTCTTATGAGGATTATTTATATATATTTTTATTTTAGTGAAGGAAAATGTGGTACCTTAATAACAATACTAATATGGTTGCATCGAAATTATATTAACGTCATTAATAGATCAAACTATATTAGTTTTCTTAATTTTTAGTAATAATAAATAGTGAAAATGTGAAGGGCATTACTGAATTGTTAAGGTTTTCATCGACTCAAAATAAAGAGTATTGTTACATGAAAATAGGTAAAACATTTGTTATAGTATTTCATCTTAACCTAGTTATTTTCCCTACTTAGGTTAAGTGCCAACCTGATGTTCTTGAAAGGGCGTGCATGAGATGCCACACACACCCAAATGTACTTTATTTCCACACCTCACTCTTGGGCGAAGGTTCAACTATGATGTGGCTCATCTAATCATCATTCAATGTGTATAGCTAGTGACTATGTGCATGCATAACTGTCAGTGATCATGGTTATGTGTTTAATTCAAAAAAAAATTGTTGGTTGTGTATTTGCCCTTTGTGCAAATTTAGGGCATTACACCATCAAAGATTGCAACCATTTTGCACTTTGGTCTCTTAAGAGATCTAGTCAGTTGAATGTAGCTTGGAGTGATTCACTGTGTTTGGGTGTTAAAGAGGACCATGCATAGTATAAACATACCCATCCAAACATGTTGGAATTGTTGATTTGGTCATACGAGTTGTAGAACAAAAGTTGCACTAATTTGCAACTTTACATTGCTTGTGTTTGACAAATTTTTCCTAAATTGAAAACTCATCACCGTGGGAAAATTCTTCTAAAATAGAAAAAACTGAGAGAGGTTATTGTAGAGGGTCCCAATTCAATCCTATAGCCTTAGACAAAGATTTTGTAAGAATCATAGTTTCTGTGTAATAGCCCGTCAAAGATTGTAGCCATTTTGCACTTTGGACTCTTAAGGGATCGAGCCAGGTGAACATAGATCAGAGTGATTCAACATGTTTGGGTGTGAAAGAGGACCATTCCTAGCATAAACATACCCATCCACATGTGTTGGAACAATCGGTTTGGTCGTACAAGTTGCAGAACAAAAATTGCACCACTTTGCAACTTTACACTACTTGCATTTGACAAATTCTTCCTCAATTGAAAACTCGTTACCACAGGAAAATGTCTCTGAGATACAAAAGACCAAGAGAGTTTATTGTAGAGGGTACCAATGTGATCCCATAGCCTTAAATGAATATTTTTTAAGCGTCATGTTTTTTGAGTAATAGACCGTTAAGGATTGCAACCATTTTGCACTTTGGACTCTTAAGGGATCAAGCCGATTAAATGTAGCTCGAACTATTCTGACATGTTTGGGTTCAAAACATGACCATTCTTAGCCTAAACATACCCATCCAGACACATTGGAACTATTTTTAGAGTAGAATAACCTCCATTTCATTGACAATAAAATTTTCTTCTTATCTTTTCATTCATTTTCTAAGTGGTTAATTTTAGTCTTCATTTGTTTTACTTCAATTTCAACGCTTACAACAACATCCCTTTTTTTGATAGATTTTTCAATGTTTAGGACAACAACTTCATTTGTTCAAAACCACCTTAAGCATCATCTCTCACTTTCTTTACCTGCACAAATTCTTACCAAATCCAAAACCTCAATTACATTAGGTTGAATGGCATAAATGGCAACAATTGTGATATAGCAAGTTTGGTGTGGGTCAAGGTTGATTGACATATATGACAATATCATATGAGTTGTAACGACCCACCAAGGAACCCTAGAGGACAACACTAACTAGGTCAACTAATGGAACTTTTTTTTTTTGAAAGGAAATAACAATAAAATGCATAATGTAACATAACATATGATCTAAACCTAAGTCTTCTAAGGTTCCTTGACTGTGCTACTCACATAACTAATAATTAAGATAACTAGAATCATTTCATTAACTACTAAGATAGCATGATTTATCTAACACATGAGGTTCATTTTAAAACACCACATTAAATGATTCTACATTACTTACTTCCAAAAACATGCCAATTGATAATCAACATTAAAGATCATTTCTAGCTAACATATGCAAAAAACATTACATTACATTATTCGTTACAAGGAGAATTCATCAACAATTGTTACATCATTACAATAATTACATCAATGCTTCCCTTAGTACAAGTAGGAAGAATACATCCAATTACATCAAGAGAAACATCTGATATATAATGCAATATACAAATACATGTAAGGTTTCCTTCTTGAACACGAACATGATATGGAGTCCACAACATAAAGAACAATCTCCATGCACATGAACATGCAACAAGAATACCCAATGGAGAAAAAGCACCAACCTCCCGACCATGTGGAACCCTTAGGTCCAACCCCCATGCTAGGAGATAACACAAGGTACCACATTCAATAGGAATTCAAGAAGGAAATAAGCTAACACAACAAGGGGTTACACATGGAATCCAACACAACACTGCTACAACACCAACATAACTTACAACACTTCACTTCCAGAGGAACTCACATAATAGAAAGAGAAAGAACAACTAGGGAATTTTAGACTATAATAGGGAGGAGTGTCATCACATAGCTTGATATGGGTTATCTTGGTGGATCTTCCTAGGCTCTCGACCCCCATCCTAGGTTATCTTGGCAGCCTCTCCCGATCCCTGGCCCCCATATAAACTCATGCAGAAGTAGCATACCTTTCATGAGGACAAGGTAGTTGATCTTGCTATTCTAGGCCTTCTCCTCTCATATCTCTGGTGCAGGAGCACCCAAAATACAAGTATCAAAATACAAGCATAAATCTTAATGTAATGTTTTTTATCTTTTTTTTTTTTGGCATGTATGGTCTAAAACACCATTTATAAGGTGTAAGGGGACCTTTTGAAGCTTAAGTTTAATTTTGAATAAATTAGGAATCAATTTGTAGGCGTTTCCTTAGGTTTTGGGGAAAATCGCAAAACACAGTGTGTTTTCGAACACACATATTTTAACCACTTTAGAGCCCGAACTGAAAACCTAACTGATTTTTTTCGGTTTGAAAAGAAAGATCTCGCCATTTTGCAGGGTTGGAAACTTTTTGGAAGTTTGTGACTAAGGCGTTATGGTGAAAATAAACAAGAGACAGTGATTTTATTTGAAAAAAAAACTGTTTCCTGTGCATTTTGGCGTGACAGTAAAATAGAAAGATGGAATAGAGTTTTTGTTTGTTTTTTGAGCATGTACAGCAACGTTTGAAGTTCTGTTTTTTCATTTTTCAGATAGTTCTCTCATCGTTTTTTGTTCTTTGTGTAAACTGTGTTTACTTTAATTCTGTTTTGGATTAATAAAAGAAAACAGAGATATGGAGTTTTAGTGTTGTTTCTGCTCGCACCAAGTAATATGGACGCAGGGGAAGCAATGCTAGGCTCCAAACATGTAAATAATGTAAATATGGTAGATACTGGAGTTTCTTTAGTCAAGAAAGAAGACTGTTTCTAGGCGAGTTTGCAGACCCGGCTAGAAAGACAGTCAAGAGGGTAAAAGATAGCAGGGTTGTCATAGTAAACCGGGTGCCTCAATGTCGAGGACCTATAGGTTGTAGGGTGAATGAATTAGCACCTTAGGAGTTCTCAGATCAAGACTCAAAGTAGTGAGATAGTGTTTTCTCATATCAACCCTCGTTGCTATCAGATTGGTATCAGAGCAGTGAAAGATTTGGGAAGCAGCAGCTTATATGTCAGAGGAAGTTGAATCAAGTGAACCACCAAAGATGGTGACAAATGCACAGTTAGCCAAGATGGTTGAAGAGCAAGAAGAGGATAACAAATCCCTAAAGGAAAGAATAGAGCAGCTTGAAGCAGCACTAAACAAGGTGAAACTGGAAGGCAAAGTGCCAAAAGAAGAAGAGGTTGCAGAGGAGGACAAAGTCCCTGAACCTGACCCTGTCTTGGAAGAGGAGCCTTTCCTGAAGGCATTAAAAGCACTAAGTGGAAAAGGACTTGAGGGTGTACCACTATTCCATGGAAAGATGGATCCCGATCTGGTCTTGGACTGGATAGATGGCATGGAGAATCACTTCGAATGTGATGGAGTTACAGAAGCACAGAAGGTGAAGGTTGCAAAGTCAAGGTTGAGAGGATCAGCATTAACTTGGTGGAAGTTTATTCAAACTGAAAGGGAGAAACAAGGTAAGCAGCCTATATCAACCTGGAAAGGAATGGTTGCTAAAGTGAAAGAAGCTTATATGCCAGATGATTATGAAATTCAGCTCCACAAGAAGAGGCAGAGTTTAAGACAAAAAGACCAAGATGTAAACACCTACATGGAAGAGTTCCAGAAACTTTGTTTGAGATCAAATGTGGCAGAAGATGAGAGCCTGAAAGTGGCTAGATACCTAAACGGATTGAAGTGGAATATACAAGAAGAGATGGCTTTGCTCAGCCCCAAGACAGTCCACCAATGTTATCAGCTAGCTATCAAGATTGAAGAGAGGAATAAAAGGAAGCATGATCAGTCCTCTAAGGGCAGAGGAAGAGGCAGAGATCAAAAAGGACAGCGTGGAGGTTACCAAGGAAGAGGTGGTGACCAAAGAAACCAAGGTGAATCCAAGCTTACTGAGCATGGAGGTGAAACATCATCAAGAGGAGGATTTAATAGAGGAAGAGGACCTCAAGGAGGTTCAAACAGAGGAAGAGGAGCAGGCAGAAGTAACTCCTACTTTGCCACCATGAAGTGTTACAACTGCAATCAGCTAGGCCATCCAGCTTATAGATGCCCGGAGAAAGCTTCATCTAGCAACGAGAAAAGAGTAGCTTATGCACAAGAGGACACCATGAGTGTAAAGACACCTGAGATCAGTCATATTGAATCAGAAGTAGGTGAAAGTCTGATGTTTAATAGAGTGCTGATCAGACAACCGGTCAAGGAAGAACCCAAGCAAAGGAGAGCTTTGTTTCGAGCAAGGTGCAAGATATTGGGAAAGGTATGCAAGGTTATAGTAGATTCTGGTTCTACGGACAATATAATATCTGAGGAGGCAGTAAATAAGTTAAAATTGCAGAAAGTACCTCATGCCAATCCCTACAAAGTCACATGGCTGAATAAAGGGCAGAGTGTCTTAGTGAATGAGCAGGTTACAGTGGAATTTTCAATAGGAGGCTACAAAGACAAGCTGATTTGTGATGTGCTACCCATGGATGCATGCCATCTTCTTCTTGGCAGGCCATGGCAATATGATAGAGGTGTTGTATATCATGGAAAGGAGAACACCATTGAGTTCACGAAAGATGGAAAAACATTCAAGCTGCAATCATTGGTTGAGGAAGATGAGGGGCAGTCCAAGGTTCCAAACATTATGTTGAGCAGTGGTAAAGAGTTCATCAAGGATCTACACCAAGGGAATGAAGGTTATGTGGTCCTAATGCAGTCCAAAGAGGAAGAAAAGGCTGAGAAGACAGTCATACCTGAAACAGTTCAAAGGCTGCTAGAAAAATACAAGAGCATTGTGAGTGATGGAACACCATCCACTCTACCACCCAAGAGAGCAATAAGTCATCAAATTGACTTCATACCTGGAGCCTCATTGCCTAACAAAGCAGCATACAAACTGACCCTGAGCAGAACAAAGAGGTGGCAAGACAAGTGGAAGAGTTGCTGAATCAAGGTCTGATTCAAAAGAGTATTAGTCCATGTGCAGTCCCAGTTGTTTTGGCAACAAAAAAAGGAGGTAAATGGAGACTTTGTACTGATTCTAGAGCAATAAATAGAATCACAATTAGGTATAGATTTCCAATACCTAGGATTGAAGATTTATTGGATTGCCTTGGAGGTGCAAAATTTTACACTAAGCTAGATCTTAAGAGCGGGTATCACCAAATCAGAATTAAGGAAGGTGATGAATGGAAGACAGCTTTTAAGACAAATGATGGTTTGTATGAGTGGAAAGTGATGCCATTTGGCCTCTCGAATGCCCCTAGCACATTCATGAGACTAATGAATGAGGTGCTTAAAGATTTCACAGGGATTTTTGTGGTAGTTTACTTGGATGACATACTGATTTTCAGTAAGACAGCAGAAGAACATTTGAAGCATGTAGAGATGGTACTCAAAAGGTTGCAAGAAGAACAGTTGGCAATCAACCTTGAGAAGTGTGAGTTCTTCAAACAAGAGCTTGTGTATCTAGGCTTTGTGGTATCTCAAGGAACGCTGAAGATGGATCCAAGTAAGGTAGAAGCTATCCTAAACTGGCCTACACCAACCACAGCAACTCAGGTAAGGAGTTTTCATGGTTTGGCTCAGTTTTATAGGAAGTTTATAAGGAATTTTAGTGGTATATGTGCACCAGTGTTAGATACAATCAAGGGTGGTCAGAAAACAAAGTTTAAGTGGACTTTAGAAGCTGATAAAGGGTTTGAAAAGTTGAAAAAAGAAGTGGCAACACAACCTATCTTGTTATTGCCTAGTTTTGATAAATTGTTTACAGTTGAGTGTGATGCAAGTGGAGTAGTAGTAGGAGGAGTCCTTAGTCAAGAAGGTAGACCTGTAGCCTTCTTTAGTGAAAAACTTAATGAAGCTAAGCAAAAATACTCCACCTATGATCTGGAACTTTATGCTTTAGTGCAGTCCCTTAGGAAATGGAGACATTATTTGCTGCCCAAAGAGTTTGTGGTCTTCACGGATAACCAAGCACTCAGCTATATTAACACCCAGGAGAAGTTAAGCAATAGGCACTTGAAATGGATGGAGTACATTCAAGCTTTCACATTTACCATTAAGCACAAGAAGGGACAGCAAAACAAAGTGGCAGATGCATTAAGCAGGAGGATGTTGATAGTCCAAGAGATACAGCTGAAAAGCATAGGATTGGAAAGTTTTAAGGATCTCTATGGTGATGACGAAGACTTTTCCTAAGCCTACAAGGTATGTTCAGACTTTGCAAATCATTTTCACAGTCAATATGCTGAGTATACATTGCAAAATGGGTTGTTATTCAAGGGTAATCTGTTGTGTGTCCCAAGAGGATCAATGAGGGAAAATTTGATCCAAGAGAAACACAATGGCAGTCTTAGTGGGCATTTTGGTATTAACAAAACTTTAGAGCTGGTACAAAGGTTTTACTATTGGCCTAAGTTAGCACGAGATGTCAGAAAGTATGTTGAACAGTGTGTCGTTTGCATGAGAGCCAAAGGGGGAGCTAGCAATGCTGGGTTATATCAGCCTTTGCCTATTCCGAACAGACCATGGGAGTGTGTGAGTATGGATTTTGTGGTGGGTCTTCCCAAGACTAAATCTGGTTTTGATAGTGTTTTTGTAGTTGTGGACAGATTTAGCAAGATGAGTCACTTTATTCCTTGCAAGACCACACATGATGCAAGCTATATTGCCCATCTATTTTTTAGGGAAGTTGTGAGAATCCATGGATTGCCATTGAGCATTGTCTCAGATAGGGATGTAAAATTCATGAGTCATTTCTGGAAAACACTATGGAGCAGATTGGGAACTAATTTATCATTTGGATCAGCTTACCATCCTTAGATCGATGGTCAAACCGAGGTGGTTAACAGAGTGTTAGGTAACCTATTGAGGTGCTTGACAAAGGAATATGGGTAGACCTGGGATATGGTGATTTCCCAAGCGGAATATGCATACAATGACAGTGTGAACAGAACTACAGGAAAAAGCCCATTTGAAGTTGTGTATGGAATGCATCCAAGAGGAGTTTGTGAGCTCAGAGACCTGGGAACAATGGAGAATAGGAGTGGACATGCAGAAGACTTCACTCAAACCATGAAGGAGATTCATGAGCAGGTTAAGAGGACAATCACAGCAGCAACACAAAAGTTGAAGAATAAAGTTGATGAGACAAGAAGAGATGTGCAGTTCCAGGTGGGTGATTATGTGATGGTTCACCTCAAAAAATCCAGATTGCAGAAGGGGATGTCCACCAAGTTGCAAATGAAACAGGTAGGACCATGCAAGGTGATAGCTAAGTATGGAAAGAATGCATACAAGGTGGAACTTCCATCGGATTTGGGCATATCTCCAGTCTTCAACGTTGCTGATTTGATCAGGTACAAGGGTACAGTCAATGATGAAGTTCAAAACAGTCAGGAAATCTTTAAATATATCAGAAATATACCCCTTCCAAGTCAAGAGAAATCTCAGGCAGAGAAGGTCTTGGAGTCTAGGGTGAAGAAAACAACGAGACACAAGGCATATATGGAACACCTTGTCAAGTGGAAAGGAAAACCTGAGTCTGAGGCTACCTGGGTTGAAGAAGCAGATTTCAAGAAGCACGGAATTGATCCATCATTGCTGACACCTTCTAGTTCTTCGTCTTCGTGCTGAGAGGGGGAGAATGGTGCAGGAGCACCCAAAATACAAGTATCAAAATACAAGCATAAATCTTAATGTAATGTTTTTTATCTTTTTGTTTTGGCATGTATGGTCTAAAACACCATTTATAAGGTGTAAGGGGACCTTTTGAAGCTTAGGTTTAATTTTGAATAAATTAGGAATCAATTTGTAGGCGTTTCCTTAGGTTTTGGGGAAAATCGCAAAACACAGTGTGTTTTCGAACACACATATTTTAACCACTTTAGAGCCTGAACTGAAAACCTAACTGATTTTTTTCGGTTTGAAAAGAAAGATCTCGCCATTTTGCAGGGTTGGAAACTTTTTGGAAGTTTGTGACTAAGGCGTTATGGTGAAAATAAACAAGTGACAGTGATTTTATTTGAAAAAAAACTGTTTCCTGTGCATTTTGGCGTGACAGTAAAATAGAAAGATGGAATAGAGTTTTTGTTTGTTTTTTGAGCATGTACAGCAACGTTTGAAGTTCTGTTTTGTCATTTTTCAGATATTTCTCTCATCGTTTTTTTTATTTGTGTAAACTGTGTTTACTTTAATTCTGTTTTGGATTAATAAAAGAAAACAGAGATATGGAGTTTTAGTGTTGTTTCTGCTCGCACCAAGTAATATGGACGCAGGGGAAGCAATGCTAGGTTCCAAACATGTAAATAATGTAAATATGGTAGATACTGGAGTTTCTTTAGTCAAGAAAGAAGACTGTTTCTAGGCGAGTTTGCAAACCCGGCTAGAAAGACAGTCAAGAGGGTAAAAGAAACCCAACATAGCAGGGGTGTGCAACATTTTTTTCATCTAATGAAGATTTGTGAATGTAGGAAGGTCAAAGAAAATGTGGAGTGGTAAACAAAAGGCTCTTAAATGCATTTGAGGACAGTAAAAGTTGAATAAACCAAGGAAAGATCCTAGGATACCCTAGTTTCCACCAAGATTGGAAAGTACCCCTGTACAGGCAGAGAAAGCACTAATTTCTGAAGAAGCAGTCAAAAGCTTGGAAAAAGAGCCAGAGGAATGTTAGCAAGATTGGCACAATTAGTGGGAAGAGAAGAGTTTTAACCTTTTACTTTGAGTTAAGAGGGCTAAAAGGGTTTTGAGGCTTGTAACCCTGCCCAAGAACCAAGAACTTTGTCTTTGGGAAAACAATGGAGAGCTGTAGCCTGATGTTTGTTGAAGCATCGTAAAAGATGACTTGGAGGCCTTGGAAAATGCCACACACACACCCCTGCAACAAGGTTGGCAAAAAGGAAAGTGGACTAGTCTTTAAAGGAATAAGGGCTAGGTGGTGAATGTGATGAAAGCGTACCAAGAAACATTTTGTAGCAGCAGATTTGAAATGATAGCAGGGTTGTCATAGTAAACCAGGGGTGCCTCAATGTCAAAGGACCTATAGGTTGCAGGGTGAATGAATTAGCACCTTAGGAGTTCTCAGATCAAGAACTCAAAGCAATGAGATAGAATTTTCTCATATCAACCCTTGTTGCTATCAATATCAATCCTAAAAAATCACTTGAGCCATGAGTGAGACATACATTATCTTGATTAATGTGAATTCTACCCATCCCCCTAATTCATTAATACGGTTATCACTAGATTAAGAAACCCTCCGATGGGTTATCCTAGAACCACTTTTGGTTTTGGCCCCCATGGAGAGCCACTCCCCCTACTTGCAACTATTAAACCCTACACATCAAGCAAGGAATTCACCATCTTTCACACATATCATAACCTCACGAATCCATACATAGAGCAAGGCATTGATCATCTTGCACATTTATCATAATCACATAAGCACCGGTCAGGACAACATGAACCCATGTCCCAACCCATAGCCACAATTCAACCATCATGAACAGGTAGTACAACACTTAGGGTTGCATTTTACACAATACACATATGCACTCCTTTCAATAGAATATCATCACAAAAACTCATGAATCCAACCATAGACAGGAGGGCAACACCCTTAGGGTTTGTGTTCGCACAATGCGCATGACCAACAACATAGCCAAACCACTTCATAGTTAAACAATTATAAGGACCATACATACAAACATACCCCCCCTTAGGCCTCTGAAAACCAACATACTAGACACACTTCCCAATACATAGAAACTTGAATATATCTTACTCAGATGACATCCAACTTAAACAATAACATAAATACTTAATCCAATGATCAAGAAACTTTGCTTAATGGGTATGTGTAGGATCACTGCGGAAAAAATAGGTGCTTTAAGTGGCAAAAATTCAAAAATCGTGAGTTAATGCAAACTTGGACGAAAATCTGAATAAGTTATCTATATTATTTCAAAAGTATGCAAGAATAGGAATCTGAGGAAAATTCAATTTAGTTTCAACTATAGATTTTTTATTAAAAAATCATTTGGTAGAAAACTTGAAATTTCAATGGCAAAGAGGGTACTTAAATTTTAGGGAAAAATAAGAAGTAGGTGTCTTTTCCTGGACCACCCTAACCACAATGAAATGATAATATTTTTTATAAGATTTCCTACAAACAAGTAGAGGAATCAAGTGTCCTGGTGTGTATTTTTATATTTTTTGTAATTTCTTTTCCTAAGTAAACACCACAATTATATGATTTTTTTTATTACAAATCCTAAAAATATATAAAACTCAGAGGTCTCCACCACCTGGAACTAGGGTCAAAACTCATGAAATTGAATTTTTATTTTTTTAATCCTATAGTATGAAACACATAGAATGCATACATGTTTTGACTCAAAAATGTGATAATCGCCGAAAAGCTATAGATCTTTTTCTTTAATCATCCTAACAATTAGGACTTTTAGCCTAAGCACTCTTTGAATAGAAATAATACACACCTACCACAACTTGAAAAGGAAGCAATGGCTCATATTGGTGGAAAGCTTAGAGTATCCCTCTAAAAAACCCTTTTCATTTCCATCGGTGGTAAGAAAAGCCATCACCTACATACCCACATCATATTGCCACTTCACCACCATGATCCTACACATAAATTCTAATACTCTATTAAATTGATCATAACATGGTAACCATAAAAATGTTCCCTTAAATAAGACATTATTTCAATTCTCTTATCATTCATTTTAACTTAACCATTTAGTTCAATCAATAGATTATTTACTACAACATAATTATATTTATAGCATGGTACATTACAACATCTATCTATCTTTAAACTCACGATGATTATCAATCATGCATACAAGCATTGATTAAAAATCAAGAACTCGCTTATAATAAATGTTATTGCCCAGCATCACATAACATTTAACTAACACAATTTCGTTGCCTTTACTACCATAATTGTTTATAACTTCTAGATACCCGTTGATGCCTCCTAATATGACGATTTTATCATTTAAGGATTTCTAAATACAAGTCATCACAATTCTAATAAACAAATGCATTGAAATAAAACTCTCAATGAAACCAGACGCCTCCATGAATAATGCAGTTTCACTCATGTTAAACTTACAATACATATGTATCAATGCCTATGAGGATGCGAGAATGCATGCAAATGGTTTAGCTATAAGGATAACACTACCTAGTAAAGGGCTGCCATATGCCCAAGCCCTGAATAAATATCAACAAATAGACACAGATATTGGCCACCATATAGTATTATGTAAAAGATAGATACTTGTTAAACAAATACCAACCCTACAACCAATATTGAGAGACAACAAAACTAATGAGGACTCAAGCACTAAATAAGTACAATCAACAATAATTGAATGGCTGTGATATCAAATATATAGTGACATTTCCTTTATACAGTTGGGATGTTGTAGAGTCAAATTATTTCAATTTGCATCACTATGGAGATCACCATGCATGCCACAAAGCATAAAATATCAACATTGCTACAAGGAGAAATACACATTACCTTGCCAAAGAAGATCATTTCTATCTTTTAGTCAAATACCATATAGATCCCATCACTAAAAGGATGGAAAAGCATTTGGTGACATCCCGACCTTTATCCAACACTTTTCAAGATTGGGGTCAGCTTTCTTACAATCTAAAAATGCTTTATTTTGTGCCCTGCAGCTCGAGCATTGTGCTTTCATGCTGCCATTAGAAGCGGAGATGTTGGAATTGGTTCTCATTGGCATTGTTGGCTTCAGTTTCCATTGAAAATTATCCGAAGCTTGAAAGCGTTGAAACTATTTATAATCAAACTTCCCTTCCCAAATTAAGAATCAATAATGCTACCTCTTCAAGATCTCACGACATGCAAGAAGAGAGTATCTATTGCAATATTTGTATGTTAGTATCATAAAACATTCACATGAGACAAGGAATGCAAGTAACATGTTCGGTAAGGAAAGTGTAACCGAAACAACCCCCCATTGTGCATTCTTAATACCAACCCAATAAAACCATAGGAGAAAATCAATTAAAGATGTGGTCAAGAAGGTAAGATTGGTAATGGTATTGGCCAAAATAGTAAATCTAAATTGATCAAAAAGGTGAGAAAGGGAATAAAGTAGAATAAACTATTAATAATGTTATTACTAATGAAGACAAGGAATCCAAATTTTTTGAGGGAACACTCCAAATGATAGCATGATAAAAGAAAATCAGTTACAAATGAGACCACATTTCAAGCATAATGTTGTGAGGACGCATGGCATCATTAATAGTTGAAACGTATGCAAAAACATATTCACCAATAAAAAATGACCAACAAAAGGCTCCTCAACAGTCAAGTCACTAACTTAGAGCGACCATGGGTTATATACAAGTCATCGCTACTTTCTAATTTGAAAAGAAAGCAAGCTAAATAGAAATGTTGTGAAGACAATCATACGTAATCAATGCTATTTTGGAAACAACACAGTATACTATTAAGCAACAAGATATTGAGATCAAAGAATAGCTAAGAGATACTGTATAAGGCAAGCAAACCATAAATAATGGGACATGATTCAAGGAGTATTAAACTTACCCTATGATGATCATAGAGAGGCGTTGTAAAGACTGAACACACCACATGGATAAATTCACCTTAACCCTACATATTATGAGATCATGTTCATAATGATTGTAACAACACTTGACTCTAAACTGCAACCATTGAAAAGCCACAGAGAGTGAATAAGCAATAACTATGCACTTTTTGTGCTGTCACTAAGCACTAAGAATGTCTAAAATGGTGCCCCCCAACTCCAGGAAAAAATAAACAATAGAATGGAATTTTTTAGACTATTCCTCCCAAAATCCACCACCGAATAATACTTTTACAAGCAATTTTCTCTCCCCAATAAAAACATTTTCGGAGCCCCAAAAATGTATGGGAACCAACCAACTATCAATGGATTAGTGTTAATAATTAATTTATTAATTTAACGGTTTAAGAAATTAAAGATTATTCATTTTAAAATCTAAACTTCAATAATTATTATGAAATATACTTACGAAGCAATATAATAAACACCCGATTTCACACAAACGGGTAAATCATTTAACTCAATTATTTGCATTAAATTTATAACCAAACTTAATAACTTTTATTTATTTATTAAATTGCTATTGTTTATTTATTTTATTTATTTAATATTGCATTACAAATTCATTTTATTATAAATTAGAATTATTTATTTATGTAAATATATATTTATATTTATTTTAGAAAGGAATTTAACAATTTATTTTAATGCATAAGCTAATCAAATACATTTAATCTAGAAATTTAAATCAAATAAACCAAATTCCAAAATAGTTACCTAACCACCAACTAGGGTCAAAAGTAAAACATCAAACGACGTCAACTGACCACATACAAAATTGATAGCATTGACAACCTATCAGACCGGATACTCATCCTCTTCGAGGATGATGGCTAGGGTAGGGGACCACATTCTATCTCCACTCAATTGATCCATTGGGTTTCAAGGCATGCTCAGACCTGCCAATTTAGGTGGAGTCGATGCCTAGTACTTGTAACCTGCAACACACAAAACAATCATGCATAAACATATACATATAATCAAGGACATTGTGAAAAGGGAATCACAACATCATAGGGTACTCACAAGTGAGTGATGCGACACTGTCCCCTTCACCCAAACACATCAATAAGAACCTCACCAAATCATATAACAATCAGTTACATAGCAATCCAGATAAGATTAGTCATATGATAATCACATTATAGTCATGATAAGATAATCACATAGTGCTCATGATAAGGTTAGTGCTATCCCAACCTTCACTCATAGTCCATAAATTCGTAGTATACAACATCAACTACTTAACATCATTAGAACATACCCTTAAGTATCCTTATTATTTTACCTTCATATCCAAGTTCCAAAGCCAAACTACCTGCACATACACAATGAGAATGGAGGGGCACTACATGAGTGTTATTGCTTTTGTGTGAAGTGTGCATTATGACTAGTGTGCATCAAGCCCATATGGTATGTCTAGTTTTCTTATTCATGCATTATGGTTAGCAACATTCATTGTTGTGCATTATTTTAATACAAATTGCATGTGGAAGGTCAAATAACATGCATTTCATGGAGTTGTATTTGGTTTGTTTAATGGTTGTATCACAGTCATTTTGTTTGTTTAATGGTTGCACCATGGTTGAGTGATGTGTTAATTGTTGATCATGATTATTGTATAGATTTCACATGAACAATCTAAAGAACATGTATCTTGTTCAGTTGTAAGGAATTTATTTGAAGGTTGCATCAAACCCCTATGGTTGAAAGATATTGATTCTTATTCATGATTATTTATACCTTTTATATGTTATTAAGCTTCAATGAACATTGAGTGACATTGATTTTTATGAAGATGATTATATTACTTTTGAATGAACACTATAATGACATATATTTCATTAAGTTGTATCCATTTGTTTGAAGTTTTTAATCAATCAAAAGAATCAATGCCATAAGACTATCATAAGCTACTATTTTCATCTTTTTTTCTTGTCCATGAGACCACAATTCTTTGATGCATATTTTCAAACATTTATTCTCAAAAAATATTATACAGTGCTTCTCATACCATTTTTCATTAATTTTAACTTCTTTTGAAATAAAAATCAACTTCCCACTTCATTACAGGAGTTAAAAAATTAAAATAATGTCAAATGTAAATTCATTCAAGAGAGCTTGAAATCATGTGTATTCTTAAACTGAATGTTTGATAAAATTGCTTTGGTAGACATGTATGAGAAATACGGTACAATAGAAAAGGAAGTGAATTACTTGAAAAAACTCCTTAAAGAAATGTGGTCTCATGGATTGTAATGTATGTGAACCTTAATATGAATGAACTCTAAGGTAGTTGGATTACCAATTGTAATTCATAAGTTCTATTAAAATGCAATTTCGTTAATCTATAACATGTTATTGATCATAACTTTAAACCGTTCTAAGATAATGATACATTCCATTTTGAAGATTCAAAGTAGAAATCTACATGCACACGAGGAAAAAATTAGATTGAATATCAATTCTTATATATCAAAATGTAGAATAATTGTGTTTGTGCATATACAAATTTGGCCTATATGCCTACTTAGAACAAGTTTTACAAATTATGACATATATGCCATCTCAAGATCTATCAAACCATAAATACATACCAATCTATATCAAATCCTAACCCTATGTTGGACCATCGAAATTGAGCCTTCTCGAAGAACTTAGTTACTCTAAAGCTTCCTACACAATAACAATTCAAACCACAAATTAGATTAATTATGTGAATGGTTGACAAGATAGACTAGTAAATAGAAACTTATATACTATCATTTATAAATTATGAATTTAACATAAAAATAACAATACACATACTATATTATATCAATAATGAAATTCTTGTTTACCTCAAGTATTGCTCTCTTTTCTACAAAATGGTCTGCACATGATTGTCCCTAAGGATGATCAAGAGTCCTTGTATAAAGAAATGGTCCCACACTCATCACAGTGTTGAGTCTAGCAGAGGACTATAGGAGGTAAAATAAAAATGATACAAATTAACATATAATTGTTGAAAAACAATCATATTTACTAAACATTTATTTACTCCTATATAAACATAAATATCTGCAATATAAAATAAAAAACATACCTATTGTGATGCTTCTACACTACATGGGTTCATGGTAGATGAAGCAACTAAGATGGTTTCCTATATAAAAATGACAAGAATGTAACACAATTTAAATGCATGTGCACATATAATCATAATGTCAAGAATATTAAAAAACATATACCTATTGTGCAACTTCTTCCAATAGGCTAGGCTTAGTCAACATGGTTGTAAAAGAACCAAGTTGCTGCATTAAAAGACAAGATTTCATTAGACTATCAATCTATGTAGTACATATATTTAAAAATAATAGATTTCAAAAATTAACATCTAAATAGCAATTTAAATGATACAGTATACTGAGTTCGTAGAAAAAATGAAATGGAAAATTGTGGAGTCTCTTGCACTTGGTAAATCTGGTCCTTTTTCAACAACTGTTAAAGATTCTAGCACATAAACATATATTAGTACAAATATCTCTTATAAAATATGAAAGAATTTAGATAAAACACACTATGAAATTACTTTAAGTCTTATCGGTGCTCCCACATCATCCTTGGTAGCCGACGTCTCTCCTGGAAATGGTCCACTTTGTGCTCTATCAACTCCTGCATCCGACATAGCCTAGACATCATAGTCAGATGTGTCTATGGGAGTCTCAGTGGACTATCGAAGAGGAACCAAACAAAAATTGTTGCACATCATGTAGTAATGGGGCACACAAATATGTGCTAAAGAGGACGGTGTACCAATCAAAGCTAATGCAACAAGTGCATCACCATCATGCTAGGTTGTATCATGTGCATCACCATCATGATGGGATGCACTCTCATACAACTGCACAACATGATGGATTTGCATGACCAAATGATCACTCAATGAATGTAAGGAAAACATGCTCTGGTTCCCTACATCTAAAGAAATTTTGAGGTAAGGTAGTGGAGCCAAGGCAGCAATAAGTAGAGTAGGAAGAACTGGGGTGACTCGATGTGCTCTAGGTCTATCTTATGGAATCCCTTTACCCACACCCTGGAAATATCGCATGTCAAAGTAATTGGAATGCCTCCCTAGGAAAAACTCGGTATATAATTTTTGAAGAAAATATTGAGGCATGCCAATATTGTTGTTGGTTGGTTTATCAAAAACCATCCACCGTCTCTAGAAATTAGCTTATATGCTTCTATGTGTACACCATTTAATTGAAAATTTTGGCTTCCACACATTTACAAGTTGTCCTATTTTTGGATTGATGAATAACTAGGCTAATTGGGCTTTGTCAATATCAAGTTCCCTCACATCATCATATGATAACACATTTGCATAAAATTTCCTTTGTTCCTCTCGCCATCGTGTAAACCTATTGTGTTGATTTTCTAAAGTTTCAACATTTGAAATGATTGTTTCTAAAGTGTTTTTCATATCTGATAGCTCAGGGAGTATCATAAATTTGGCATACATTTCTCAATTGATCTAAATTTCTATGAATAGATTCATCTATTGTTGGCACATTTTGGTTTGGAAGCAACAATCACGATGAATAAGGATTTGGAGGGTTTTCATGTTGAGCAGGGTTGGGATTAGCCATTCTTAAGCCTGTTAATTGATAATTTTTTTCAAAATTAACAATTATTTTAATACAATAAAAAACCTATTAAAAATCCTATTTTTGACTAAAATTCACAAAAAAGACAATGCAAAACTAATATAAATTGAAGAAAAACATTAAAATCCATAAATACCTTTGAAATGTGATTTATTTGAGATAACAAATTAACCCCCAAACAAATATCTGAGTCATTGAATACAAAACCCGTGCATAGATTGTGGAAGAAATGAGGTCTCGGGTTTTCTATTTTTTATTTTATGGAATGGGAAATGGATATCCATTTTGTAATGGATATCTATTATGAAACAAATATCTATTTCCTTTATGTAATTTTTTTAATAATTGGTCAAGTCCGAGACCCAACCACTATATATGTATGAACTTTTTTTAATAATTGACAGATTTTTTTGAAACGTAAGGTATTCATTTATTATTTTATATTATAATATAAAATTATATTATATAGCATATTATATATATATTATACTATTATATATTATATATATTATATTATAATATATATTATACTATTATATATTATATATATTATTATATAATATTAAATTGAAAAACATTATTATAATTATATTAAAAGATTATTATAATATATTAAAATAAGTGGTTGGTCTCGGACCCGACCAAATAAAAAAAACTAACCTAAATATAATGGATATCCATTTCATAATGGATATCTGTTCAGCTTGGTTTTTTCTTTGACACCATGTAGTTTCTATCTGAGCCTAGAAAAAGTCAAAGTAGGATTTCATGATTTTGAGCAAGTTAAAAACACCTTTTTTCACATCCCCACTTTTTGGACCCCAATGATCTTGCACAAACCCACTAGTTTAGGGAATTCTTGTGGGAGTCCTTGTAGCTTTGTCTCTTCATCTACCACACCTCCATTTTCTTTTCCTCATTAAATTTTAAAACAATAACCCTCCAATCCTCAACAATATTCCTACACACTCCACACACACTCAAAATTTGTCATCACATGATCCTATAATAAATCAACTCTTTCAAAACATATCATCTTTACAACAACAAGTTTAAAAAATGAGCCAAAATCAATACAATGCTAAGCCTCCAACCTATCTCACATGTAGTCCATTTTCATTCACTATCTTAAAAATTCCCATTCCACATAAACATTGAGATACTTCTCTTTGAGAAGTATACTACAAAGGGAGATCCTGATAATCATGTATTATCTTTTACCACTTCATGTAGTTACTTTTGTTTTGAAGATTCTCTCCTAGCTAAACTTTTCCTTAGATCATTGAAATATACGGCCTTGGATTTCTTTTTTTCACTTCCTAATAATTCAATTATGTCCTTTACACAACTTGTTAGTGAATTACTCCAACATTTTCAAGCAAACATTGGACCTCAAGTTAGATTAATTGATTTAATCCATTACAAAAGAAGACCTAAGGAGAAGGTGATTGATTTTATAGGATGATACCAGAATATTTATTCATAAATTTCATTTTCTCTACTAGATGCTAATATACAAAGAGTATTCATTGTAAACTTGCAACCTAACATTCAATATAAGATCTTATTAATGGAATATCCTTCATTTACATATTTATGTATGGATCTTCATGACTACAATATTTTGGTTACCCATTATGAGCGCACACCTTCATCAACTCCTAATATTCACTTTGAATTTGTTCATCAATCTAATTATTATTCATCCAAGAAGAAAAATAAATACTTTTTGAAAATAAAACATTCTTCAATTTTCTAATAACATTGAAACACAAGTTGCTACTACATATATAACACCATATCAATTTAGAATAAAGATAGAAAGTTTTCATAATTTATCGATTCTCTCCATTCT
>VDFB02127453.1:29798-60974 GCA_007258455.2 Sequoia sempervirens
TAATTTGAAAAGTGACCTAGTCACTTCTCAAGAGTTAGAGGGAAACCAAGACAGTTAACCTCTGCCTTATATAACCATGATGAATCTTCAACATGCCTTCCTCTCCATTTCACCAAGTACTCTGCATATTGCCTGTTTCTTATGCTTCTACCCACACAACTATCCAAGATTTCTTCTATCTCTTCCTTCATTGAAGTAGGTGCTAGAATTTCCCATTGTTCTTTGAGTGGACCCTCCTCTATATCACCTTCATGATACTCTATCAAATTAGCAATGTTGAACACAGGAGAAATGTTTATTCCACTAGGAAACTCTACCTCATAAGTATTTCCTCAATCATGCTTCTTCAGGATCTTACATGGTCAAAACTTCTTCATCTTTAACTTGTTGTATATACCAATTGGAAACCTTTCCTTTCACAAATGAACCATGACTTCATCTCCTACCCGTAACTCCTTATACCTCCTTTTCTGATCTTCCTGAGCCTTATATTGTGAGTTCATCTTATTGATATGTTTCTTCACCTTTTCATGCAAATTCTTCAGGTGCTAAGCAAAATCTTCAGCCTTAGCACTACTCTTCTCCCCCTTATCCATCTTTCTTAGTTCAGAAGCAATTCCCGGACTACTCCTATATACAATTTGGAATGGTGATTTACTGGTGCTCCTATTGACATAATTGTTGTAAGAAAATTCCACCTGTGGTATAATCAAATCACATCCCTTGAGCTTATCTCCAACTAAGAATCTTAGTAGGTTGCCCAAACTCCTATTCACCACCTTTGTTTGTCTATCAGTCTGTGGGTGGTGTGCAGAACTAAACTTCAAATCTATCTTCAACTTCTTCCATAATGTCCTCTAGAAATAACCAAAAAATTTGGTAGCTCTATTTGGAACTATACTCTTTGGTAGACCATGTAGTCTCACCACCTCTCTAAAGAAAAACTCTACAATATGAATAGCATCACTTGTCTTATGACACAGAATGAAGTGTTCCATCCTTGAAAATCTATCCACCAACACAAATATGGAATCATCCTCTCTTTGTGTCCTTGGAAAGCCAAGAACAAAATCCATACTAATATCCTCCCATGGCCTCTTAGGTACAGGTAATGGCTGATACAATCCAATATTCTAACTTGTTCCTTTTGCCATCTGACATACTCTGCAACTTTGTACAAACTTCTTCACATCTTGTTGTAATTGTGGCCAATAATAATTCTCACTAACAAGAGCAACAGTCTTATCTCAACCAAAATGTCTAGCCAATCCTCCACTATGCTTCTCCTTGATTATATTCTCTCTCATAGAACTCCTTGGAATGCATAATTGGCTTCCTCTAAACAACATCCCATCTTGGATTAAGAAATCCAACCACCTCGTCCTATCTAATGTAATAGGTTCCAAACAAGCCTTCCAAGCTTTTGCAAAGTCTGGATCTTCTGAATACAAACTCTTGAGTTCATTGAACCCAACAACCTCTATATTCATCTCTATCAACAAATTTTTCCTTCTACTTAAGGCATCTACGACTTTGTTTGACCTTCCACTCCTATGCTTCAAAACAAAGGTATAACTCCACAAAAACTCAACCCATTTTAAGTGCCTTTGATTCAACTTTCCTTGACTATTGAGATACTGCAAATCCTGGTGATCAATATATAAAAAAAATTCTTTTGGAAACAAATATTGTCTCCATTTCTTCAAATCCTGAACTATAGCATAAAACTCTTGATCATAGACATAATATATCTTCTTAGCATCATTTAACTTCTCACTAAAATAGGTAACAGGCTTACCTTCTTGACTCAAAATAGCTCCTATGGCAGTGCCACTAGCATCACAATCTACTTGAAAGACCTTATTGAAATTTGGAAGTGCCAAAATAGGTTTCTCTGTAACTTTCTTCTTCAACATATCAAAAATTTTGGCTGCTCCTGTAGTCCACTTAAACTCTTTTCTATCCCCTCTCGTCGCTTCAGTTAGAGGTGCACAAATACTACTAAAATTCCTAATAAAATTTCTATAAAAACTTGTTAGGCCATGAAATGATCTTACCTTTGTAACATTTCTCAGGGTAGGCCATTCAATGATAGCTTTCACCTTTTCTGGATCCATTTTAAGACCCTCTGTTGAGACAACAAATCCCAGATACACTAACTCTCTCTTCACAAAACTACATTTCTTCAAAGTAATCAACAATTTTTCCTCCCTTAGTTTCTCAAAAAAAATTTGGGTATGCATCAAGTGCTCCTCCAATGTCTTACTAGAAATCAAAATATCATCCAAATAAACAATAACAAATTTGCCTCCCTTAGTTTCCCAAAAAATTTTTGGGTATGCATCAAGTGCTCCTCCAATGTCTTACTGGAAATCAAAATATCATCCAAATAAACAATAACAAATTTTCCTAAAAAATCTTTCAATACCTCATTCATAAGCCACATAAATGTGCTCGGTGCATTGGTTAGCCCAAAAGGCATGACTAACCACTCACAAAATCCCTCCTTGGTTTTGAAGGTTGTATTCTATTCATCTCCTTCTCTAATTCAAATTTGGTGATATCCACTCTTTAGATCTATCTTCGTGAAGTACTCAGCTCCACTCAAATAATCCATAATGTCATCCATTCTTGGAAAGGGAAATCTATACTTTATGGTGATCTTGTTGATGGCTCTAGAATCTGTACACATCCGCCATTCCCCATCCTTCTTTGGTGCTAGTACTATAGGTACTACACATGGACTCAAACTCTCTCTGATCAATCCCTTTCACAACAACTCTTGCACTTGTCTGTTCAACTCTTCACTT
This sequence comes from Sequoia sempervirens, assembly GCA_007258455.2. Classification (NCBI taxonomy): domain Eukaryota; kingdom Viridiplantae; phylum Streptophyta; class Pinopsida; order Cupressales; family Cupressaceae; genus Sequoia; species Sequoia sempervirens. The sequence continues at coordinate 32,609 of VDFB02127453.1, forward strand.
TTTGTTGGAGTCATACGATAAGCTGCCTTATTTGGAAAAATGACTCTAGGAATTAGGTCCATTTGATGACTAATCTTTCTTACGGGAGGAAAACCTTCAGGCATGTTATAAAAAATAATAGCTTGAAACTCATTCAACAAATCTGAAACCTCTATAGGTACCTCAGTAGTATCTTCTTTATCAACTCTAGGGATCAATGCAAAACACATATGCTCATGCTTCATACCTTCTAGGAACTTTCTTCCACCAACCAAATAAATTCTTGTATTACTACATACCTTTTCCTCTACCTCTGTCAGGGGATTCAACTTATGATGAACTCCATCCTTTGTCAAAGAATAGGTGTTGGCATGTCCATCATGTATTGCTCATCGATCAAACTGCCACGGTCCGCCTAACAACATATGACAAACATCCATAGGCATAATATCACACAATACCTCATCATGGTAATTTCCAATCTTGAACTTTACTAGAAATTGTTGATTTACCAAGGATTTATGGTCCTTCTACAACCAAGCAATCCGGTATGGGTTCAAATTCCTTCTTCTCTCCAACTGCAACTTACTAACCATTTTTTCTAAAACAAGGTTATCAGTACTACCTCCATTAACAATAACATTGCAAACTTTACTTTAACACTTATATCTAGTGCGAAACAAATTATTCCTTTGAGTTGGTTCCTTCTCCTCATTCAATAAGGCTCTTCTAGTAACAAGACCCTCTCCTCTTTCTGCCTCCTTAGAATATGAAGACTCAACATCTTTATCAACATGTGCAACTCGTGCATTACCCTCAGGTCTTCTATTTGTCCTTCCTTGATGTTGAGGACACTCATAGGATGATCTATGTCCTTCTTCTCCACACTGGAAATAGGTTCTATAGAAGCCTCCTCTTCTCGGTCCTCATCCAGATCTTCCCCTTCCTCTTTGGTCTCCATTATTCTGATCACGAGGATGGTAGCTATTATCTCCTTTCTGGTTCTAGTTGCTACTAGAGCATTCACCCTTCTTTTGATCTTCATTTCAACCTCCATATGTCCATCCAATGGTCTTTCCTCCATAACCTCCACCTCATTGTTTGTTCTCAAACCTCTTGTTTATTCGTTCTTCAACCTTTAGAGAAAACTGATAAGCACCCTCAATGGTGGTGATTCTTACCAGTTCCAATTCTTCCTGTATGCTTGACTTCAACCCGTTAATATAATGAACAACTTTCTCCTTATTCGCCTCAAAATGTCCTATCCTAATTAGGACCTTGTGAAATTATTTTGTGTATTCTTTCACTTTCCTTGTTCCTTGCCTCAATCTCTACATCTTCTTGAGAAACTCCAATTCATAATCAACTAGAATAAATTTTTTCTTCAATTTTGACACTATTCTGCTCCATCTAGAAATTGTATCTTTCCCTTGTCTTCCTCTTTCTAACTGGACCTCTTTCCACCATATACTAGTGTGACCTTTCAATTTTGTTTTTGCAAATCTCACTCTGTGAGGATCTTCAATCTCCTCAAACTCAAAAAATTCCTCCATGTCATTGATCCAATCAATCAATTCTTCAAGATTCAGATTTCCACTAAAAGTTGAAACCTCCATTTTAGGTCTCTTCCCAATGCTCGAGATTTCTCACAACAATCTTCTTTCTCTAGGATCCATTAGATCCTGCTCTTCCTCTTTCACTTCCTCTTTCATTTCATCTTCACTGTCATCTCTGTCTCATTGCACATCTCTTCTTCAAACCTCTTGTTGCAAGCTTTCTAATTGCCTTCTAAGGGCTCTGATTTCATCTCTAGGTGGATCTCTTCCTCCATCACCTTGACCTCTACCTCTGCCATATTGGGCAAGTCTTGGAGGCATCTTGAACTCAACCCACACTCATAGGTCTTGCTACAATTGCCTCATGTTCGGTGCTCTGTTACAGGCTTAGAAACTCCCGCTCTGATACCATTTGATGAGGGCCACGTTGCCCAAAACCCAAAAAAATTACAACATATACCAACACAAAAGATGCAAGATAAAAAAGTGACTTATTTTCAATTTTTTTAGAAAATAAAATTATAGATTCAAAGCTTACATGCTACAGCCTCATGGGCTTGATTCATTACAACAAAATCAACTCTAAAAAGAAAATCTACTATTTGGATCCACAATTTGCACTATCACGGCCACCCTCTACAACCCCCACTTAACCCTTTTTATTTTCCTCAATAACCACCCTAGAATGTTCTAGAAAGATCAAATTTCCCCATTTTGTTTTGGTGCCAAAAGTCCTGCTGATTAATTTTTGGCCTGGAAGAAATTTTTATGAAATTCACTTTTTAGAGGGCCATCTTCTCAGGGCCATAACTTTTGATCCAGGTTTCCAATTTTCCATTATTGCATATCATTGGAAAGCTCTCGATGAACTATACAATGCATGAATTCACCGTAGGTCGGTTCGGCCATTTTTTGAGCTATTTTGGGGCCTCTAACAGTTTATATCTGAATTTGAAGCTGCATTGGAGAAATTTCCTAGGATGGAAACTTTAATTTCTCCCAAACCGTGTAGGGTATTGAGGTGATTCTTTCATGATTGGAAATGTTTTTCAGCTCTGATCCTTGGGGTAAATTTTCACGTCCATATGAGCTCATTTTGGCAGACTTACTAAAAATAATAAGTGCCTATTTTTTTCTATTTTTGACGCATGACAATCTTATACCCCTTAAGTACCATCATGGGACTCAAAACAACTAAACATTTTTTTTCTGGGTGATGCAAGATTTCCCTAAACTGCTGGATGCTCCTGCATCAAAATGTGGACCTAAAGATGAAGGAGGTGTTTCACAAAAGAGATGCACACCCCTAACAACAATCACAGTGACACCAAAAATCTTTGGAACATAAAACCAAATAAAAACCCCTTGACCCAAAGGAGAAACAATAAAATGATTGGGAACCTTTAATATATATTTTGTAAATCTACAAAACTAGTTTCCTACAATTGGTGCTAGACAACAAGTATGCTTTTTAACCCCAACATGGTCATGTTCATGTATTGTCGATCTAACATTGTAACACCCCGCCATTTTGGATATTTGGTTTGGCAAGGTTCCTTGCATGTCTGATTATGCTTATGATGTGACTGTTGAACTTGGTGACCTTTTGATCGTGTATTTATTAGTAATGCGCATGTTATATTATGAGGTATCAATTGTGTCTGAACATGCTTTGACTTTGGAGCTTGATTCCTTGTGATCGTGATTGATTAAATGATGTGGACGCTATATGTTGATGTGATGTTCTGTTATTCTGATGTTATCTTATGACATGATTTGGAGTAATTTAGAAGATATCTGATTAAATGATGTTGTATGCTATTGATCATATCTTTGATGTTAGATGCGTCAGTTAGAAATACCGTATTGGTGAAGGGGGCGGATTGTATCACTCGCTTGCGAGTGCCCTACAATTCTGAGATTTCCTCTTCACGGTGTGTGTGATTATAATGTACATATATATTTTGCACGTTTGGCATGTTCCTTGTTGCAGGTTGCAGGTACACGACATCGACTCCACCTGGCTTCACAGGTGTGAGCGTGTCCATTGACCAACGGAAATTAATTGGGAGATAGTAGCTAGGGTTTCCGAACCAAATCGTCACCCTAGTCATAGCGTGTTGTTGGGTTGTCGTCAGGGTCAGTTGTTTTAACTTGGTCAGTTTCCCTTGCGTGTTTATTTAAGTCCAAGTTTAAAGTTTATTAAATGACTTGCATAGTTTAATTGATGATTAAATGTGTTTAATTGCAAAATAAAAGTGATTAAATGGCTTTTGAAAATTATAAATGATGATTGTTTCGTCTTATTGAAATGTTGGAAAAATAGTGATTAATGAATTAATTTGATTTAATTAATAAAATAATCTGATCATGAAATTAGATTTATTTATTGACTAATTAAATTAATAGGGCTAAATTAAATCAATTTGGTTGGGTCGACATCTTTAGATTTTTGGATTAAATCAAAAATTAGAATTATGCTTTACATTTTACTTTTAGAAATAAAAGTTGAAAAGAATTTTATTTGAGAATTATTAAATTTATTTGGTTAAAGAAGTTTAATTAACTTTTGGTTGAAAATGAATTTTAGTTGAAAGGATATTTTGCAAAATGCATTTGGAAATTAAAAATAAAAAAATAAAAAAAAATAGTTTAAGTTATTTAAAATTCCAAATAGTTTCAATGCAATGTCTTTGGAGTAGAAAAGATATTTTGGAAATAGTTGACTTTTGGCAAAAGATATTTGTGAATTTGAAATTGAGTTTTATATTTAAATTTGAATTAGAAGTTGAATTGGAATTTGAGTTTTCAATTTAATTTGAATTTGAGTAGCAAATTGAATTGGAATTTAATTTGACCTAAATTTGAATTTGAGTTTGAATGTGAATTTGGGGGAATAGCTTGCATAAGGAAATTAGGTTTCTTTTTTTTTTTGGAAAATGAGGGATGGCATGGTTTTTTTTGGATTTGTGAGAGGATGGAGATTTTTGCTAGAGCTGGAACCAAGGAGGAATTGGAGATCACCATTGTGGAGGGTTGCAAACCTTGGAGAAGAATCAGGTTTTTTTCATGCTCTTGCCTTGTCATTTTGAAAATAGACTAAATCCTTGTGATGTATGTTGAAATCCTTGTTGGCTGTGAGAAAATTCTTTGAAATCTTGCTTAGATTTAAATCAAACCCATGAAAATTAGTTTTAAAATTTACAACTCAAAGCTGGGAAGGATTCAAACAAAAAGATTTAATTTATTTTTCCATATGGGAAAAGAAACCAGAAAATTCATGAGAGAATTTGCTTTACATCTTTCTTTTTTTGTTTTTTTTTCTTCAGAAAATTGCCCAAATGGAGCTGTGAAATAACATATATGTTTTGCATATAAAATATATGCATCTGGAATTTTTTTTTTTCCTTCGAATTTTTGTGAGAAATTCTTTCTGGTTTTTACCAGAAAAAGGGTTTGAATTTCTTTTCATTTTCGTTCAAAAAAACGATGAGATTGTAATAGATTTTATTTTATTTTTAAAAAGTTAAAAGTTTTTTTTTGGGGCTGCCCACAGCCACCGCCCACCAATGGGGGCGCTGGCTGTGCAGCGCTCCCCATGGTGGGGAGGGGGCTGCAAGCAGCCTCCACAGGGGCTGCGTGGCAGCAAAGGCCGATGGCCTTTCTTTCTTTTTTTACTTTTAAAATAAATTTAATTTATTAAAATTGTTAAGTTTTATTTAATTTCGTTTTTTTTATATTTATATCATATTATATATTTATTATAATATGTATATAATATGTGTATATCAATTTTAAAATGATATATATATATATATATATATATATATATTATATACTTATTATAATATATATATATATATATATATATATATATATATATATATATATATATATATATATATATATATATATAGAGAGTATATCAGATTATTTATAGATGATTAAATATATATTTAATGTTTATATATATTTAATGTTTGGTCGTCTTGGCATTAAAGTAGTAAAATGAAATTTTATTTGAGAGATTTTATTAAATTGAAATATTTAAAGAATAAATTATATGTATGGCGTGTTTAATTTAAATACAATTCACTTGAAGAGGTGATTCTGATTATCTAGTTGAAATAAATAGAGTTCATTTAATCAATTGAATTCATTTAGATTATATTTTGATTGGAAATCTTGAAGTATTATTATAATAATATTTTAGAAGTATATATTTAAATATTGATTTGGATATCTTAAAAAAAAATAGGAATTAATCAAATTGATTATCGCTTTAGTATAGAAGAAATGTAATTGAGGTTTGACCAGAGGAATTATTAAAATTATTGATTTTGACTAATTTATTTATCCCTCGATGTAATATAGGTTAAGTGATTTGATTATATGCTTAATTATTAAATTATCTTGAATTTTGAATGTAATCGTAGAACTTAGAGATAATGAATGTTTTATTTTAATCAGATATTTTATTTATCAAAAGCACGATTTATTTCTAACTTAGTTTTGATTATTATGAATAATCGTGGCAAATGAAATTGAAGGGATATATTTAAATATAGGTAACTATAAGCTGATTTTGATTCGAAATAGAAGCAAAAGTGGATTTTATATTCAAATGGATTATTTAGAACATTGAATTTTTAATAGTCAATGATTTATTTTAAAGGATAGAGTCTAAACAATCAAATGCTTTTATTTTATGGATTGATTTTTTTTTAATAAGATATGAGATTGGGAAACGAAATATAAATTGTTGATATAGTTTCTTAAATGCCAGCAGTGAGATATAGGTATTTAGTATATAACAGAATATACATCGAGTACGCACTATTAAGTGTATTTGTTGGAATGTATTCGTATTAAGTAGAGATGACCTTTAGTTGAAGATTTAGTTGATTTATTACTACAAATTGAAAGGAAGACTGGTTTACTTGATCTAAAAGTCTACTTATCAAACGTTCTAAATATAGAATATAAGTGAGAAACTTAGAAGTAACGAATGATTTAATGATTCATATGAGATTGAGCTGTTGATTTATTGCTAGGTCGATATATAGGGTAATTTATTTAATCCAAATGCTTTATAAAACAAGTGGATTTAATTACGTTATATGATTGTGAGACGTAGAGTTATTAATTGATTTCAATTCAATGATGTTATTTATTGAAATGTCTTGATTTTTGAATATGGTTGTGGAAGTTAGAGTAAATAATCTGTTCTTTGAATATTTCTATGTCATGAAAAGAGATAGGTTCAATTGATTGGATAAATGCAAGTCATGAATACTATGTTTGATTGGATTTAGGAAATCCGAACAGTAGCTCGCTTCATTGTCTGTAATGTCCTCAATGGTTAATTGTTCGTCTTTGTTGTTGTGGAATTAGTGTGGATGTTTTGAAAGTCTTCCAGATAGGAGTTAATGTTCTAGTATGGATTGATGTTCTTGAGTCACCCTTGATGTGGGGAAAATATGTATAGTTACACTATGTCGTCTCACCTGGTTTTCTCGTAGGGTTTTGTGATTTGTGCCTCCTTGGAAATAGGAGAAGGTTTTGTATTATGTGCCTCCTTGAATGGAGAGGTTGTGTTTATCTAGTCACCTATTGTGATTATGATCATGTGTGTTGTCTTAGGAGAGTGGCTTGCAAATGGGCGCCGGTGCACAAAGTGGCACCAGGATAACCCTTTGCAAGTTGGTTAACTCAGTGATAACTAAATAAACTTTTAGAAGTTTAGGATGCATCAAACAGTAAATAAGATTAAGTATGCCTCGCTCATGGACCCAATGGCTTGTTGTAGACTTGGGATGAGACGGGAAGGCCTGGAATGGCAAGATCATCTATCTCGTCTCCACGAGAGGTATTTGGTTCCGCATGAGTAAGCATGGGTGCCGAGAATGCGATAGAGGCTACCAGGAGACCCGTGTAGTGGGGGCCGGGGCCTAGGAAGATTCCCAGAGGATATCCTTTGACGAACTATGCGATGACACTCTTCCTAAGTCAGCAGTTTGCTTATGTTATTTGTGACACTCTTGATCTATTCTATGTCTGGAAGCAATGTAACCTGTGGCAGTTTTGTGTGAGTCGTACTTAGAGTTGTACGTATGACCGTTCAGTCTTGTGATGAGGTCTTGTATTTATTTTGTTTCATCTTTGTGTGACCCGTGTCTAGTGGTAGATGGTCTTGGGTAGGAATTCCTGGTTACTATCTCCTAGCACGGAGGGAGTGGAACCTTTTGGATTCCACGTGGTCGGGTGGCGTGCTTCTTAAATCCGTTGGTTCTTTTCTTGTTCGTGTGCTCATGATTTCCAGTTGGGGAGCTCGTGGGATGCAGTTCTTCTCATGCCTTGTTCTCTCAGCTCTTATTGTATTTTATTACCCCTCATTTGTTATCGAGGTGGAATTTGTAAAGTGTAATCATACTTTTGGATTTACCTCATTCGGGGAATGAGTATTGTAATCTTATTGTAATTCATGTAATTGAAATCTTTTGGTATTTCTTATTCTTCGTTGCAAGCTATCTTGTATGGAATGTATGTTGTCTCATTTCCTTAAGTGTTTAATATTTCGGTTTATATTAATGTTTGTTGTTGTTTGGGTTCTAAAGTAATCTTTGTCTCGTGGCCTTAGAGGTTGTTGGCAATGTGTATTCATATTTCATATTAATTGTACTTAATCAAAAAAAAAATTGGTGCATTTAAGTAGTGAATTGCAACTTCCTCTAGGGTCGCGTGGCGGGGCATTACAAACATGCCTTTGAGCAGCTATACCCTAAATTTTGTGTAAAAATATGCACTACTCAACCATATTAACCCTATCTTGTTGATCACCATGTACCTATAATTATTGAGTTCATCTCCACTAGATTACTTGACCATTTTCTCTCCATTCCTCTATGAGCAACACTTGCCAACCTATATTGATTACCAAAACCTTCAACTTCCACCTAAGAAATACACACACACAAATATGATTACACTTATAAATGTATGTAGTAAAAATATCATATAAATATAAATAAGCACCAAAGATTATTGTGATAGTATTATTTATTAGGACCTAAGATACTTTAAAATCAAGAGATTGTGAAATAATTTAAGTTTAAATTCTAAATTATATGAAGTTGGTGGGAAATGAAGCTTCATCCATAAATCTAACTATTATTATGATCAATATTGTTTATTAGAACCTAATGTAGTTTAAGATCAAGAGGCTATGAAATAACTATATTTAATTTCTACACTATATGAAGTTGGCAAGCTTAAATGCAACTTCGTCCACGAATCTAATGACTTAACCTAAAGTCATAAAGAAGCCAATAAACTTGATTAATGATATTGATTGTTATTAGTACATAACCATTACTCTTTTAGTATTTAGAAGGTATTAGAGGTCAAAATATTGGTCCTCCATTCATGCATTAACTAGCTCATTAATTCTAAGAGCCTTCTTGACTTAATAAATTTTATTGAACCATTATTGTTCATTTTTGTTTTGAAGATTTTTCATGCCACTATTATCAGCCACAAATTTGTGACTATGATTCTTGTAAACCAAAAGATTTTAGTTTTTTTTAACTAAGAATGGTTTAATATAAATCCATGAGATCTTTCTCATTTATGTTTGTGATATTAACCTAGCTCTGTCTATTATTATGGTATGGGATAATACATTTATTTGAAGGAAGTGCTTGTTAGTTTTGAGTGGGCTGGGAACCTTTGGTTCAATCTATTGGTAAGAGCTAACCAAGAAATCTGTAAACAAAGGTAAAAGTTAAGTTTAGGCTTCATGATGGTGACTATCAATATTGTATTGTACTTTATTTATGAATCATGTTAGTAGTTATATTGGTAATAAATATGTTTATTGTGAGGGATAATTTTTTTGTGTTTATTATGAATGACCTTTTGGTTAATGAATAATTATCACCTTTGTATTGGGTTGTGTGTTTTGGAAATAATCAAATGGATCCTTAGTATTGCATGCGTAGAATATTGACTAGGTATTTGGTTCAAGGCATTTTATTAGTTAGTCCTTAAGGTGTCTATGTTATTGAGAGAAATATTGTATAGTTAAATTGGATGGAAGCTTAATATTTGACATCAATTTGAGCTCTAGTTGTAGCTTAGGGAGCCTTGTGTTGTGAACTCAGAGGCCATAAATGTGAAATCTCTCTCTTAAATATTATGTGCAAGTGTTTTTTACTTCTAAATATGCAAAAGAAACTAAAAGTGCAATGTAAAGAACACAAGACCACCTCAAGATTAGCCTAAGTTAAGCACAAATAAAAGAAAGATAAAAACAAGAGTGACTATACCTTTATCTGTGTTGATTCCTTGGTTGGCCCTTGATTGAAATTTGGTTGTGTTCTCCTTTGATGGTAATGTGATGGAAAATGAATGCAAGGTGATTAAGAAGCAAGACGAGGGTGGGTATGTGATAAAATGAGCAAAGTGGATGCAAGAGGATGAGAACTAAATATGCAAGTTCTTGAATGCAAAATATTCACTTGAGACTTGAGAGCATAAGTGTGCTAAAAATGCCTAAGGTCCCTGAATGAATGAGAAAGGGGGGTATTTATAGAAGAAATTGAATTCTCTAGAGAATTCAACGGTTAGGATTGAGCCACCATGGCCAAGATGGAGGGCTATGGTGAGTTGATGACTCACAAGCCCTCACATCTTGCCATGTGGAGGATGAAGTGTCTAAAGGACATGGTGAGATGGAAAGGGTACAAATGATGTGGAAGAAGGACAAGTACTTTGAAAGTACCCGATGTGACCTCTCAATGATCACATGGGGAAGAGGAGATTCCTTGGAGGAATAAAAGTGAATTTTAAATTCACATGATTGGGGATATCTTAAGAATAAGACAAAGTTCCCAAAAAGGAAGCTGAGAAGTACCTTGGATAAGACAAGGTGCTTATAATAGAAGGTTCCTAACCTATGTGATTGATGTGACCTCTCAATGATCACATGGAGAAGAGAACCTTGAAGGACTAAAAGTGAATTTTAAATTCACATGGGAAAGACAAAAAGGAATTAAAAATTCCTTGGGGGATGAGAGAGAGTTGACTAGAGCGGGATTGATTAGACTGACTAATCACTGATTAGGAGACAGTTAGTGGCTAATGAATATTAGAAGCCAACTTGCAAAAGTTGGAGGATGTGACACATACTAATCAAGGATTAGACATGTGCATATCCCTAATAATGGGATTATGAGGTGGATTAAGGTTAAGAACAAGTGATGGAGGATGTGACATGTGAGGGATATTATTTATTTAATTCTTTGAGGAGAAGGGGGACAAAGGGGTAAGGTATATAATTATTTAACTAGATACCTTAGGGATTTAGAAGAATTTAAGGATATTAATTAGATAATAGCAATATTACCTAATTAATAGAAACAAGGGGATGTTTAGACAAAAAATGATAAATTTGGACAAATGGAAGTGTCCAAATTTGGATGTCTACAAATATTATTTGCCAAGTTTTTGTATGTTGTGTTTTGTTAATAAAGTGTTTTCTAATGATTCATAATGTTAGGAATTGCAAGAAGATTAATTAACAATTAAATACATATATAGAAAATAAAATAGAGGTGTAACAACACAAGCTTTTTAACATTGTTCACCCAATCTTGGGCTACGTCCACAAACTAGAGTCTTTTTATTATTAGTTTCTAGCAAATACAATGTGCATTAACTTGCAACAATAGTTGAAAATTGCAACAATCTTTAAACCACGATATCCACTACTTTGTTCACCAGCACATTGTGCTATGTATGCCTAAAGCTTCAACTTGCATTTTACACAGTCACAAATCTATGACTTGCACAACCTATTGTGCACTTCTCATGTCCAGTAGTGATCGAAGAAAGCATCACATGCCTTTTGGTATCCCACATGTTTTGATTGATTGTCTAAATTCATTGGTTGTTGGTTTTCAACGTGTAAACAAACTTGTTCAAATTCGAGTTCCATAACTATTTTTAACATAATTACAAAAATAATATGACAAAAGATTCCCTTATTAAAATATAGCCAATTTTTGCTTCACGATCATTGCCCCCAGACCCCCACTGTGGGCTTCACCCCCAAGTCCCCATCGAGGGATAATACCCCCAGACCCTGCAAGAGGGGTCTACATATCAACACATAATAATGAAACATTATGTCAAACATTGTAATATTAAATCTCTTGAGTATTGGTAGAGTAATCAGGAGTTTGGATTAAAATTTTGTCAACCCTAAGTTGATTGTGTATTCAATATTTCTTTTATTATATTTATAGCTTTGAATGATATTTTAAGAAATTAATTCCAACCTTAGGAAATGGAGTTCAAGATTTGTGTAAATATTGAAAGGACAGTTAAAATGCTAGAATATATTTGAGTTTCATTTGAGTTATATCTTGTCACTTATTATGGTCAATAATTTTTTGTGTTGTATCATGTTTAGAACTATGGATATGGTTGGTTATGATAATTATGTTCATGAATAATTTTAAATGACAAATAAACAACCTTAGAAGTATCTAGTTACCCATAGGAGATGATCATTGTCTTACCATTGTATTTTATTTAATATTGGCACTCTTCTTTAAAAATGTTGTAATGTTCATATATACCATTTGTGAAAAATTCTAAGAGTTGGAAATAAATTTTAACTATTTTTAAAGCCTTGAGTTATATTGGTATAAAATATTGTTGAGATACTGACAAGACTAAGTTTTTCAATAATGTCAATGTGGATTATTTATGAAAAAATATTCATTTGAATTTAAAAGTCATCATTATGAGTCACTTTAATTTTATAGGAAAGTAACATACACATTAAACTAAACAAGGCTATTAGAGAACTATTTTAAACCAATCCTTTATTTATTTACTTGGTTATTGTTCTAATTTATTATCTAATTAATGAAATTAATATTAATTAAGTTAAATGATATCAAACAATGATACTCGAGTCATACAATCACCAATACACTAAGCATGGTGACATAAGTAGAAAAAATATATGAACATTGGTAAATATCACCTTGACAAGCTCAAAGCATAAGTCCTAGCAAAAAATAAAAGCTTCCAAGAAAATTTGTATCTCTATTTTTTTTTATGAATAGGCTATCTATATTATTATAAATAAAGATAAACTTTGTATCTTTTGATGAACTTTAGAACTATTAGGATTAAGGTGTCATTAACTTTACAAATCCTATATATATTTTATGTGTCTCCAACACTCTTGGAAGGTGTACTTGGACACCTAGGGTATAATTAGAGAAATAATTTATAATTTAGATTCTCCTAGAGTCTCAATATTAGTTTTCATATGTATTCATGAGGGAGGTGGAGCACTACAATGGTGGTTAGACTCATTTAAGCTATATTCCCAATTTTAGGTGCTAGAGGAAGGAATGGAGAGTCTTTTTATAACAAATAGAACCCACATGAGTTAGTGGACTTCAATTTGAAGTGCTACACTTGAGAATGTGAGTCATTAAGGAGTTATGAGTAAAATATTCCTTTATGGTTATATTTTCTATTTGAGGATTCATTGATTGAACCCATGTGAAGTTATTGATTATATCTACTATTCTCAAAAGATTCTCTCCATTGTGGGTGTGGAATTATCATGATATTGTGGTTTTGGTATCCATTATTTTGGTGAAACCATTTATGGTTTTGGCCTCTCTTTTCCTATATATTGGAGGTATGAGGTAGTAGTTTGATAAGATTTTGATAGGTATATAAGTGCTATAAAAATAATATTAGAGTGCAAAGATAAAGTGTGTTGATATTGTATCCATATTATTTGAAGATTTATATATACCCGTCCTCTTTCTTTGGTGGAGTTTTTTCCTAAAAGGGTTTCTCTACATAAACCTTGTGTTTTTATTAAAAGGAAGCACATAGGTTTTGAAGATGCCTTGAAACCCTTTACAACCAAAAAAGTATCAATTAAACATCAACAAAAAATTATGAAACAACAAGGTTCTCATAAAACTAAATGGAGCACAAAAAACACCAAACCATAGAACGTATATACCTACAATTTTTTTAGTATCACTATAAATTCTAGTTCCTATTTATAAAAGTATCATGTAGCTCCACAAAGTCCTACAAATCTCTTTTTTCTTCTTCATAGCTCATTTTTTTGTTGCTCCTCATTCTAGCATTAAGATTTTATTTCATATCTTTAACTTTCAAAATGATAACCTCCAAATATTCATAAGACTTTTTTAGCTTCTATTTTATAATCTTCATCATGTCACACTATTTTGAATGGTGTAATTACTAACTTATATGACCTTATTTATGTTTTCCTTTATAGTCTTTATTTCCTTCTCTAACAAATACAACCTATTTTTAGGTCCCAAAACTACTCGTCTACAATCCTAAAACATTTATTACCTTCAAGGAAAGGGACTTATCATGAAGAAGGTAAAAATTGGATTCATCAATAGACTATAGATGGTTAAAGGATAATGAAGAGATTAGGTGGTGTATCCTACACTTTGAGCTCAACTTAATCTAGGAGGGTATTCATAGAGGTATCCTTAATATATTTTTATACCAATCAAAATGTATCATCATTATAATAGTCAATAACTACACCTAAATGTACACTTGACCCCTACATTTGTCATTAGGTCAAGATTAAGTAGTTGCATAAGACTTCTTATATAGTTATTTAACACCTTGTACATGCATAATTCCATTAGATGATACTATTTTGTACATAGTGGTAAGGTATAGACATACTAACACGACTCTTTAAAGAATCTATCTGAGTTTTCTTAATGTTAGAGACTAGTTCAACCAGAATTTCTCCACCGGGTGAATGTCGCCATTGCTAGCCTCAAAAACTGCCCTTGAAGTGGCCTGGTAGGTGATCCTATCTATATCACAACTACAACGTAGAATGAATTCATTGAAGAGACAGCAACCCTCATGCATGCAAGCTTGTTTTCCCAATTTCTAGAGTCACACGAAAACTTGCTATCGCCTGCACAAATAGAGCACCTTTAGGTGGTGGTAGAAGCAATCCACGTGCTGATGTTAACCCTCTGTGCATGAATATAATCTCCTTTTTAATACTATCTAATTCCCCATATTTTATGTAATTGACAAAAAAATTGTATTTCCACCAATTTATATATATATATATATATATAATGAAGTACTTCGTTTTATACTTCTGGTGTCAATTCCCTACATTATGAGCAACTTTGTCTTTGATTTTGTTTTAATTCTGCTACATGTGGATGGAATCTTATTTATTTTTGCACTGGTATCTTTTTTGTTTATCTGGAATGCACCTAAACATAATAATCTTGCATTATGACTCCTTAACTCTTTGAAAATGCACTCCAGTGATAAAGTGGAGAGTTAGCAGAACCACACAAATTGTAGTGCCCCTCCGTATCAATCTTCTGGATATTTGAGTGAGTTTTGTGATCTCGTTGTTTATTTGTGATTGAATTTTGTGGTAAAGGTATTAATTTGTATAATCTTGTTTAATTAGTCAATTTAATAAAAAAATTGGATACAATGTAATTTAAATAAATTTGGAAAATCAAAATAATAATTAAATAAATTAAGTTTATGAAATATAGAGCAAATAACTATTATTTATAAATAAATTGATTTCATTGTAAAAATAATGTATTTAATCATAATTGATAATTTATTATTATGTGAGGATAAATATTTAAATAGGATAAAACAATGTGATTGTAATCTTGAAGGTAAGATTTTGAACTGACGTAAAAACAAACGAAAATAGAAAGAGATGGAGAAAGATAATTATTTTAATAAAGTGATTTAAAATAGATAAAGAGAGAAGATTTTCAAAACAAGTTGTAAAAGCAAATAAAAAAAAAAGATGGAAAAAGTTGGCATGCAGAGCATGCATAGTCTTGATCTAAGTGTCAAAAGGAAACCTATTGTTTTGAGAGATTTTTACTCGAGGAAAAATCAAATTACTTCCTTGTTTTTAATAACGTTTATTTTGGGGGGTTTTGGGAAAAAAAAATTATTTTGGGTCTACAAGACATTTTTTCATATATGGTAGTTTTGGGTGGAAAAGTGGGAGAAATATATATATATGTTTGCAAGAAGGTCTGAGAACTTCTGGAGAAGCAGAGCATTCCTCTGGGCTCCTCTTCAGAAAGGTCACAAGTTGGTTGTCGGAAATCTTCCTTCTCCAAATGTCTCCTCATTTCCTCATTTAATTAGGCTTTCTGATTTGAAAGTTGTAGCCCTTCTACCCAAAGGAAAGCTTAACTAGTATTAGAGCAGCAAATTCTCAATGGTCTGTATACCTCTGCTAGTATCAGAACAATTACCATGCTCGTTTCCCTCTGGAATTCTTCCTCCTGAACAATAAAATTTTTAAAACCAAACTAGAAAGGTCTAAATTATTGTCCTCAAAGTTCTTCAAATGGATTCATCAGATGCTTCTTGCTTTTCATGTGTAGCTGACGAGTCTTTGTGTTCTCATTTTAAACGATTTTCCTCTCATATTCCAATGAGCATCTCTGAAAAGATTAACTTAGAATGGTGAGGGCTTTCTTTTAGGGGCCACGTATAATCCCTCATGGAGACTTTTCTTACTTAAATAGTTTTCTTTTAATATTAATAGTGAGGGTACTTTTCCATGGTGTGGGGAAAAGTCCTTACTTTAAAAGGATTAAATAAATGGGTATTTAGTGTCTTTAGATTCTTAAAATGAAAGCATCTCTTTTGTTTAATTTGAATGTGGGTTTTTCTTTTGTTTATAACTTTTCTTTATGGGAAAATAAAGGGAATATCTATTTAATGTATTCATATGAATATTTTCACATAATGTAAAGATGAGTAATTTTAATATGGAACATATATATATTTATAGGATTAAGTAGGAGAAAAGAAATGGATAAATGAAATATTATTAATGAATAGAATAAGTAGAACTATTTCATATGTTTTATTTTATTTTATTTTATTTAAGTTATCTCTATATATATAAATATGTGTGTTGCAAATTTTTTAATATGGGAAAGATAAATGAATGTATATAAATTGAAAATTTTAATCAGATAGGTACTTCGAGAAGGAATATGTAAACCTAATTTTTATATTCTTATGTCGGCGCATTTAATATGTATTATGATTGTAAATAGAAAGCAAATTTTGTTTGAGTTTTAATGTAAGTATTGAGTTGTTATATGATATGTTTATATAATTTCTTTAATTATTCTAAGTGACTTTGTAGTAAACGGTTTGATAATATGTAAAATCAGTTTATTGTTTGTTATAATTGTTACATTTAATGGATTCATTTTTTAAAAGATGAATTGACATGTTTCCCTTTTGAAATTTCTTTCTCTTGTGTTATTTTGGGTTGAGGAGAGTTTATTTATGGAATTTGTGATGGGATTTAATTAGAAAATCGTATTGTTGAATTGCCCTCGTTTGCAAGTTCTTGGCTAGTTGTTCTTCTTCGGGCTTCTAGAGGCGGGAATAATCTTGTTTCATATTGATCCTTTGTTGATTTGGTTCTTGCCAGGATTATGATTGCAATTGTGATTTTAAATTTATGTGTGGGTTGTACTTGGTTTTTTGGGCAACTATGTTTATGGCTATGGGCGAGATGGTATATACCTCGCGTGTGTTTCAATTTGAGTTTCAATGTTTTCGTAGTATTGGTACAACCCCTTGGATTTTGGTTTATGTTTTGGGGTCTCAGGGAGAGTGGATCTTCGTGGGGGCCGACGCCTCAAAAGGAGGAAGGGCTCAGGATAACCCACGTAAGAGTAGATTAACAAGTGAAAACCTAATAATAGAGCTTAGGGGGATGGGTAGTAAAAACATATAAGATAATCTTGGATACCTCGTCTAATCATTAGGGCTATCGTAGACTAATGGTAGACGGAGAAGGCTGTGGTCGGCAAAGTCGTAACCTCGTCCTCAGGAGAGGTTAACAGCTCCGCATGGGTCACCCTATGGGGCTGGCGCCTCATGTAGGAGGAAGGGCCAGGATAACCATAGATGGGGGTCAGTGCCTTAGGTTGGAGGAAGGGCCAGGATAACCCATGTAGGCTATGCGATGACACTCTCCACTTGTTACCCTTGTGCTTTTCTTTCTTGGTTTCCTCTAGAAGTGTGTTCTGATTGTGTTTCAGATTTATTTGGAAGCGTATTATGATCGTCTCTTTGGTTTACTTGGCATGTGGTTTATGGTTATTGCCTTGGTTTATTTATGATTTGTTTTTATGGTTTAAGTTATTGTGATTGAGTCTTTTTTGTTGTCTTTATGATCTATGTATTCTTGATGTTGTTATTGGAGTATTGTATGGTGTTATCCTTTATTGGAGTTGTCTTGTGGCGTTCTTGGTTGCAGTCACTTTCTTGTCAGCTCCTTAGCACAGGGGGTGGGTCTCCGGACCCACCTGGTTGGGTGGAACGTGATAAGCACCCCATTGGGTCCCCAGTCGAGGATCAAGAGGTGTGAATTGGTGCCAGTTGTGGTGACTCCAAAGTTGTATCCACCTTTGAGCTAGTTATGATACTTTGTATTCATCTGTTTAGCTATATCTTTCTACATGAATTCCCATTCATGTTGGAGAACACTGTTGTATCATTGTTATTCTTGAACATTGTAATGAAATGTAATGTTAAACCTTGTATGACTTTTGATCCATGACAGTTCTTATTCGATACATTGTATCTATGGAATATGTCCCTTGAGTTTATTTGATGATATAAAGTTTATCATTATGAGTTTTGAGGTAATTATGTATATGTGTTGTATATTCGTACGTGTATGGTTTCTTATTAATGTTTTTTCATGTATGTGTTACATTCATAAATCTTTACTTTGTTTTGGATTATATCTTTGGATTTCATTCGTTATCGATGTTGTATGGATTTAAGTTTCGTAATGACTCCTCGTGTACCCTAAGGGTCGTAAGTGTTAATGGATTTTTTTTAATTGATTTCTATGACTTATGACTCAATGTGCATCTCATGTATGTTTAAATTTATTTAAAAAAAAAAATTGTGCGGTAATTATTGTTTAGTTGTCCTTTAGGGTTCGTACAATGGGGCATTACACAAATCACAGTTGTAGTTATAAGAACTAGTTTAATTCCCACTCAACCTTGAAAAGCTTTGAAAAATATTATTGGCGGTCTTTTCAACAAGTTCATGAACCTTGGGTATAACCACCGACCTTTAAAAGAAAGACTTAGAACATGTGACAAGTTACAACAAAACCCCAAAACACTGCTAGGTTTAAGAAAATGAAGAAAGAAAGAATTGTGGGCGGTAAAATGGGAAGTTAAGCGAAATGATGAAAACACCACGTCTAGGTTAGAATAATGAAGAGAACATTTCCTATGTTAGAAATTTTCAATAAAGCACCACCCGGGTAAAGACTTAACTAAAATTTAACATGAGGGTGCTGATTTACAAGGGGGGGTCCCAAAATTTAGACAATACTTAAGATTGGTCCCTACTTTATAATATTGAAGCATGAACATGTGTAAATACTACTTTTCTCCTACAAATATTGATAAATTATTTTGTCAATTTTAATGTATATGGAGGGTCAATGTTTTAGATATCAATGCCTTATTTGGGTTACAAATTCATATTTGACCATAAAAAATAACAAATAAGAAATAAGATTTGAGGTATGATATTTAGTAGCTAGATCTACTTGATAATCCTTCCCCAAACTTGCAAATATTTTCCTACAAAAATAAATATGCCATCATAAGTAATAAATTATAATGCATTAAATTGCTCTAACTTTGATCAAATTTGTGTTACAAACACACTAACAAATTTGGTGAAGGAAAATTGCATATCTAAAGGAGGGCCTATTACACCTCTTTACCCAAAATATTGTAAAATTCCCACAAATGGCCAAGGAGACATATGATTACAAATGAAACTTATAGAATGTACTACCTTAATAGAAAATGAGATAAAAAATTTAAAGTTCCATAAAACACTCTTTTCTATTCTATTCTATAAAAATAAGAAAGACCAACCCTTTGAGTGAAGAAAAAAATTCCATTTATATGTTTACAATTTGGGTATCTAATCCTTGGAAAATAAACATGGTCGTCTTGATTTATAGGGGTCATTATTTCTCATGACATCATCACATTAATATTGGTATGCAAAAATAATTGATGAAGGAGCATCCAAGCACACAAATAATTTTCATAACACAAAAAGAATTGCATTTTCCTTTCTTTAATTTTGTTGTGATTTTTTATTTTGGTCTTACAAGCATGATTATGAAGAACTTTTCACACATTTCCAACACTATAAAAATTAAATTCTAATATATGTTGGATAAGTGGCACCAAAGTTTTGATTTTTATGTGTTTAGTGCCTCATACATTGAATATTTCTTCACCAAATTGGAGGAGGAAAAATCCAATGCCCAGGCATGTGAGTGGGAAATTTAATGCCACATTATGCCCAATTTTAAATTTCCAATGCCCTTATTTTGGGCCAAGCTCTATCCTTGGTGCCTGGTGGTTGTATGGAGTGAAATAGTGGCAAAAAGAGTGATTGCCAAGAGTTAGAAATTCCAGAATGCTAAGTTGTAATTGTTGATTGTATTGGAGAATTTTCAACACTTAGAAGGAGAAGGAAAAGAGGGAGGGAAATCAGGGATGAAAAAAAGAATATTCAATGTCTAGGAGAGAGGAGAGAACAAAGAAGAGTTGAGTTTGATAATGGAGAGGATTTTAGAGACATGACGTAATGACGAATTTTATGGTGCCCAGCTGGAGAAATCGAAAGAAATAAGTACTTGTAGATGGGTGTGAGGAGCTAGTTTAGGAGTGTGTTGTGATATAATTTTCAATTGTTTCCTATAGTTTTAAATGTTTTGTAGCTAAAGTTGGATTGAAGAAGCTAGTTTCAGAATAATCTTACATGTAGCTACTTGCAGATTGGAGAGACTATTTCATTGTTGCAAAATAAAATGAAAAAAAATTGCACGCAATAATGTCTAGTTCTTTATTTTTAAAATTTCCTTATGCAATTAAAACTCCTTACATAATTTCTTTTAATGGTTGGAGGTTGCTACATAGCTGCAACAATTGACACCCATTAAGGATTCTCAATTGTTGATATGCATCAATAACCTCTTTGGGATGTGTAAATATGTCTAGAAGATGAAGAAATATATACAATTATGATTGTGATCATTTTGATAATTAAAAACATTCATTTATTAAAATGTACAAGGGAAAAAAGAGCCCACAAAATCTACTAAAAATATAGTTAGAGATGGCATGAGAATGATTAAGTCTAAAATCTAAGTGCAATATTAAACATGGCATGAGTGAATTCATTATTTATTCTCTTTGAATCCATTATTATGGAATAAAAATTACTTTTTCAGATGAACAATCATGATCCAATATTTACAAAGATTCATTAGATAATTTATGGAATTTATGGGTCATTTTCCTCTTTTCACCACTGAAATTGCTTGTGAATCCATGCCCATAATATGAACTTCTATTTTCAAGTAGGAAAAACCTTTTTTTGGAAGTTGTAGTATCAAATTTAATAATCTATGACACTCTAGGATGTATAGGAAGGTAGGTAAGAGCAAACAATAAAAAACATAGGAGTTTTGAACTTTAGGGGTTGGGGATACCTCATGATTCATGCCACTATCAAGGATCGGGTTTTGGGAGTACCAAGTGAACCATCCATTAAGCTATTAAAATGGATGGAAGTACAAAATAATAATTATGATGAGATAAGATAGTGGAAAGTGCTAGGGATCAAAGTTTAGGGATGACTAATAACTTATACAACATTAAGGGTATGCTTGCATCTCCAAATTTGATAGGATATATGAAGGGATTTTATTGGGTGTCAAAGTTTAGGGATGCTTAGGGCATAGTACTTGGGTAAGGGGATGGGTGAAAGTCCAAATTAGAAAATATGTATGAAGGAAATGGTAGAGTTTGGGGTTCAAGGATGAAAAGGAATAAGTACCTAGTTAGAAGTAAGGATGCAACTTCAACTCTAGTGAAGTAACCTAGTGAAAATATTGAGTCAAAAGTCAAGAGTGAGAGATTATCATTACAAGGTACCCAATTAATGATAAGGTTGAAAATATAACAAGGATAATGTAAAGAGTGTGGAATGAGTGAAAGGGATGCCACAATGGAGAACCCTGAAACTTTGAAAACATAAAATTGAAGACATCTATTTTCCTTATCCATTTTTACTTGTGAAGAAAATGAGGGGGATAAGATAGGGAATCATATGTATTTTTCAATGTCAAACCTAGACATTAAGGGAAATTTTAAGAGTTTTGAAATTAGGGACTGGAGATATCATGGAATAACTACTTGGGGAAACACATGGCCAAAACTATGACACTAAAAGGAACTTGAGGAAAATGGTCGTGAATTGGAAGGATGATTATTAGGAAGCTAGGGAACAAAGATCTAAAACTTTGGTACATAAATGATTTTAACACAAAGGATCAAGGTTTCAGGGTTGAATGAAAAAGGTAATTTGACAAGGAAGCCCCAAAATTCTAAAAGTATGAAAATATATCCTAGGCTTAGATAAATGACCCAAAATATCTCACACTTAGAATAATTGAGAAAGGGAAACATGTAAAAAAATTGATAAATGAAAACCCATACAAATATTTTTCAAATCGATTATAAGCTATGGGAAAAATGTTGTTGTAAATAGGTGTTTTACCTATCTAGGTCCTACTTACATGTTAAGTCCACCTAGGTCCTAGTTGCTTTTTCTAGAAGTATTAGTTTTCTAGATAAGATCTTATCTTATGAATTTGGATTTTATTCAATGATTGTGTCCTAGGTCATTTAATATTGTTGAGGTAGTTTTCTCATTGTATAGGATTAAGACACATGTCTTGATATCTTGTCTAATCCTATCTCACAATTTTCCTTTATAAGCAATGCATCATATATTCAATCTAGCAATCTTGTATCCATAATCATAGCATGATATTCTTGTCATTTCTCTCTTGTGGAAGTTATTTTTGTCTTGTAGGTGATCCTGGGGTGTTGGGAGTTCACCATTAACTCCTACATGGTATCAAAACTTTAGTGCTCTAGACTTCTTCCTAGATCTGAGGGACCCAATTTGTCTTGAAGATTTTTTTAAGTGTAATTGGGGGTTTCAAGGACCTCACCGTTGAATCTAGGGTGTAAGAGAAAGTAAAATTTTCCTTTCATTTTGTCAAATTTTGTTATATTTGTTAAGATATGCAAGGGTTTCAAGTTGGGTAAAGGTTACTAGATCCACGAGGTAGCTAAATTTTTGGAGCACTTTGGGAAAAAAATGACCTTACCATCACATCCAAAAGGCCCCAAAATCCCAAGATCGACTATCAAATTATGAAAGTCTAAGCACTTGACCTCAGGCTTTAGAGGAAAATTTTCCCCATTTCAGCTATAAGACTGACCATATAGTCATAAGGTCATATGAATCTATCACAAGAAAATTTATTGGTTGAAGAAGATAAAATTTTCAAGTTTAAGAAAAAAATCAATTTTTTCTAAAGATTTTTTTGAATTTTTAAAATAATAAAATATATAAAATAAAATTGTAGGCATTGCCTATGCAGTACTTTCCCAAACGATAGAGTACCAAACATGTACTCGCACCTATAAGGGCACCACGTGGCATGATCTACATTTCTACAACTTCGCAACCCCACATTCCTCCACCACCACTGACTAGAGCAACGATTGTTAGAGACAATCAAACAAAGGAATGTTTTGATTCATTGCCACATATTTTTTGTTGATTCCCCATGCTAGAATATTCCATCGAATATATTGGAAACAAGAATATTGTGGCAGAAGGGAATATTCCAATGTAATGGGCTATAGACCATCAATTTTAACCTCGTTGAATGTTAATGTCAACACTACATCAACAACCATTTGAAATTTTTGGCCCCCCTCTCCATTTGAGTTTTTGATTTTGTAGTACAACTTTGTAGGCTCATAAATTGTTCATACAAACTCCCTTTCATGATTTTTTTTATTTGGGGTAGAATTTCAATCTCTTTGTAGTGGTGCAATTGGTTTTTCCATAAATTGTAGATTCTCATAGGTGTTGTTGAGTTTTTCTTATTTTGGGAACTTTTGAGGCTCCATTATTTATCCTACAATAATATTTTTGGATGATTTTTTATGAAAGTTCATATTTTTGTGTACTATCTAGTGGTGTGATCAAATTGATCCTATTCTATGTTAAAAAATTATGTTGAGCTTGTGCAAAATTTGGCATTTGTAAGGACTAAGATAAAGTACACTTCACTATTTTTGGAAAGTAGCACCTGTAATCACACTAAATATAAAGTGTAACAATCATATATTGATGGGGTGTTTCTTGATTGAGTAATTTTGTGGGTGAGTTAATCTTGCAGTGGTTGATTTCTTTCTTTTGCTTGGTGTGTGTTCTTGCAATAGGGAAATCTCAAATTGAACTCCTAACTCTATATAATTATGCTTCATGGAGAAAATTAGTATGGAATAATATCATGGGAAAGGGTTATCTTTGATATCTAAAGGAAAATCATTCCTCAACCTATTAACGCTAATTTGGAAAATGAGAGTTTGATTGTTGGTGCAGGGGCACCCTCAAGTTTCATGCCTTCAATAGGAAAAAGTGTCATTTTGTTTTTCTTTTGTGATTTTCTCATGTAATAAGGTTTTTTAAGACCATTTTAGATGTGTTTGAGTCCATATTAGGTTGCTAGGTGTGTTGGAGTGTCAAGTTGCACAAGTTGTCAATTTTGCAAAATGTTGTCAATGTTGTAAAAGTTGCAAAAATATGGAATATGAAGAGTCATAAGTTGTAAATGAGGGAATTTGAATGGTTGTAAGTTGAAAATTTGGTTGAGAACTATTGAAAAATGATTTTAAAAGGATTTTTAAGGTCAAAGACATGGTTGGATGGTGTGGTGGTTGAAGTTTTAGAAGTTGAAGCAATAAAAATACCTCTATTTTTTACATTTCTGAATGTTTCCTTGTTGTTCTTTGATGTAGTATGGTATTGCATGAAATTTTCATAATCTTCACATGATTGGGTGTGATAGAGGATTGAGTTATCTTTCATTTACAATCATTTTGGTTTATTTTCGTTAAGTTTTATGTAAGTTATGATCAAATTGGTGACTACCACTTCCAATTTTTTTTTGTAACCGACCTATTGCAGCATATGGTACATATTTGATATTCCATATCTCGATCTTAGATAAATTGGGATTGAAATATAATTGAATCTAATTTCTACTAATTTTTTTCTCACTCAATTTCATTGTGTTTTGAAGGAGTTGTGTCCATTTTATTGCAAATAGGTCTAAAACCCTAGTAGACCTAATTTGAGGGAAAATAGTCCAAATTTGAGTTTTGTGTTCCAAAATAACCCTACCTTAATTATTATTATGTTGTGTAAAGCCCAAATGGGTATCTATAAATATGTTTATATTTTCTTTATTAAGTCTATTTTAAAATTTATGACCAAAAAACATAAATTTACTACTTCACTTCAAACCTAGTCAAGAGTAGAACAATCAAGTTATAAACTTTTACTTCTAAAATAACCATATCCGATTCCTTCATATGTTGAATAAAGTCATAAAAGAGTATCTAAATTTGAGTTTGTCTTTTGGAGATTAATTCTACCTTGAAATTTGTGTCAATTTTAGTCAATTTGAAGTACTACTAGAAGATTGAGGCCTAATGAATAAAAACCCATCATGTGAATGTTTAGAGATTGAAAATTTACTTGTTTGAAGATTGTTTAGAGTTGTTCACCCCTACTCTACATCAAATTAGTATCATAGCCCAAATATTTGGGCAAGAAAGGTTTTTGGAGTTTGTGTTATCTTTTTGTAGGTTGAATCAAGAATTTGGATGTCAAAAGACTAGGTAGTGAAGAAATGAGGAAACCTAGGTGAGGTATCATGAAGAAAAGAAGAAACAAGGCGAAAAATAATTTCTTGAGAAAAAATAATGGAAGTGTTGAGAAGATTTTTTTATAAAGACTTGTAGAGTAAGGATGTACCAAGCAAGAAACAAGAGAAAATAAAAGAGAAAAGTGAGAGGAAGAAGAAAGATGAGAGGGTAGAACAAGTATTTAGTAGGAGATAATAAATTTGAGCCAAGTTTAGGAAGAAATAGAAAAAAGAATGGAACTTGAGATGCAACAACTTATTGAGAGAGAAAAATAAGAAAGTGGTTGACATTTACTAATAAGGAAGAAGGTAAAGTGGCCTATCAAGAAAATTATTCAAAAGAGAAGAATGCAAGAGACGACAATAGAACTAGACATTGAAGAATCTTCATTGACGAAGGAAGAGCAACAACTATCTAAATAGAAAGTTGAAGAATCTCTGGAAGGTGAGTTGCAACATAGTCTATATACCTGTCATGTTTTGTCAAGGGTTATCAATAGTAAGTGGATTTCAGTCCCTTCAAATTCAATAAATCAAGCAACTTGAGTTTGCTGCTTCATATATACAATATAGAGCTATTGTTTTAGTTGTTAAAGCATTGTTAGAAGAAGGATTTAGAGGTGCAAATGGAGGACAAGTTTATATTGACAAGTTCAAACATTTTTGTCAAATGTTCAAAAAACCTATAGTGAAAATGAAATCAGCATGGGATTGTTTCAAAGATAATGTAAATGGATTTAAAAACACTAGGAAAGAGGTTTAAAACATAGTTCTCATGTTGCAGACCCTGGCTCAAGATGAGCTTGAGTTTTTTTCTTCTCTGGGAGTATGGTGTAGGGGCACCCTCAAGTTTCATGCCTTCAATAGGAAAAAGTGTCATTTTCTTTTTCTTTTGTGGTTTTCTTATGTAATAAGGTCTTTTAAGACCATTTTAAATGTGTTTGAGTTCATATTAGGTTGCTAGGTGTGTTGGAGTGTCAAGTTGTAGAAGTTGCCAATTTTGTAAAATATTGTCAATGTTGTAAAAGTTAAAAAAAATGGAATATGAAGAGTTATAAGTTGTAAATGAGAGAATTTGAATGGTTGTAAATTGAAAAGTTGGTTGAGAACCATTAGAAAATAGTTTTAAATGTTTTAAAAGGCTTTGTAAGGTCAAAGACATGGTTGGATGATGTGGTGGTTGAAGTTTTGGAAGTTGAAGCAATAAAAATACCTCCATTTTTTGCATTTATGAATGTTTCCTTGCTGTTCTTGATGTACTACGATATTGTATGGAATTTTCATGATCTGCACATGATTCAATGTGATAGAGGATTGCTTTAGCTTTCATTTACAATTGGTTTTGTTGATTTTTGTTAAGTTTTATGTTATGATCAAATTGGTGACTACCACTTCTAGATTTTTTCTTTAACCAACTTGTTACAACATGTGGTACAGATTTGATATTTTATATCTTGATCTCAAACCAATTGAGATTGAAATATAATTGAATATACTTTATACTTCTTTTTTTGCACTCAATTTCATTGAGTTTTGAGGGAGTTGTGTCCATTTTACTGCAAACAGGTCTCAAACCCTAATGGGCCTAATTTGAGGGAAAACAATCCAAATTTGAATATTTTGTTCTAAATCAACCCTACCCAAATTCTTAGTATGCTTTATAAAACCCAAATGGGTATCTAGAAATATATTTATATTTTTGGTATCAAGTTTGGTTTGAATGTTATGACCAAAAACCATAAATTTATTGCTCCACTTCAAGCCTAGTTAAGAGTAGAACAGTCAAGTTTTGAACCTTTCCTTCCAAAGTAAACCATATCTAATTTCTTTATATGTTGAATAAATCCATAAAAGGGTATCCAAATATGGGTTTTTCTTTTGGAAATTTATTTTTCCTTAAAAGTTATGCCCACTTTAGTCAATTTGAAGTACTACTAGGAGATTGAAGCCTAATGAATGAAAACCCATCAAGTGAATGTTTAGAGATTGAAAGTTTTCTTGTTTGAAGATTTTTTGGAGTTTTCCACCCCTACTCTGTATCAATCATGAGAAAAAACTTGGATGTATATGTTCAGTAATCTCAATATGATTTATAATTTAATTTTGAATCATGTAAAAAACCTAAAGAGGCTTGGGAGGTGTTGTGTGTTTTATTGCACACGCCCCACAGGAAGCAAGGACCCTCTTTTTATTTCACTTTTGGGTGTTGTAGCCCTTTGATTTTGAGGATTTGAGTGCCCTAGCATGTGTCTAAATGATTATCCTGCTCGTGCAAATCCATCTTTTTGAGGAAACACTTTGAAATCTTGTGTTTGGGACATATTTCGGGTTTTTCTTTGTTTTTGGGAAAATTCCCTTTAGATGAAATTCCTCGAATGCCTTGAAAATCCAAAGAAGGTTGCTTTACATTATCTTTGGAAATCTCAGGACTTCGTGGAATTCCGTCTTCCCTGGATTTTCTCAAAATTTCGTCGTGCCTTCGAAGTCCCGAGACTATTGTCTTTTCATCGCATTTACGCCTCCTATACGATCTTGCAGTTTGCTTTTATTGGATTTAATTGGGATTTATGGGATTTATGATGAGAGTTTGTGTTATTTTCCTTGTTGAGGAGCTTGATTTTGAATTGCTACTATTGGATTTTGCATTTGAGATTGTGATCAATCATTGCAGTAGAGTTTTTTGGTGATCATTCATGTTTGCTTGGACTTCAGGGGTTTCT
The DNA here is from genome assembly GCA_007258455.2 of Sequoia sempervirens. Lineage (NCBI taxonomy): Eukaryota > Viridiplantae > Streptophyta > Pinopsida > Cupressales > Cupressaceae > Sequoia > Sequoia sempervirens. Next base: position 60,865 of record VDFB02127453.1, read on the forward strand.
TGCTAGCTTATGCTATTTCGATTTCTTTGCTCTCATGGTATGTACATGCTTCCTTCTCTTTTGATGAACAAATTGAATCTCTTTATGATTTATGTGTGTATACTTTGAGT
>VDFB02127454.1:0-11208 GCA_007258455.2 Sequoia sempervirens
TATTGGTTTTGGTTTTTCTAAGGAGGAACATTCATGAATGAGGGTGGAAAGGCTAATAGGATATGGTGGAGGACTTGCAATGGGGTCAATAGTGGGTGATGAAGGATCATTAGGATCTTGATTAGCATTGTGTTCACTTAGATCCAAGGTATTTTTTTGATCTTCTATGTGTGCTTGGGAGGAAATTATCTCATCATGGGAAGTGTATGTTTGTGCATCATGGATGGGTGAGGTGGAAATCTCTTGACCATGGAATGCATAAAGTTGGCTAAGAGGATCATCATGGTCTTCTTGATCATAAAAGGGGTCTTGATCAAAGATGGAAGATTGATCATGAATAATATTAGGTATGCTATGAATGGAATCATTGGGAGGGTGTTGATCTTTATGTAGATGTGGGGGTAATGTTTCCTCATGTTTAGGGTTGTGCTCTTGGCATACCTCATGACTTATTTGAATGGAGGTGGAAGAGGATTTCTCATGGAGAGACTTGTCATGTTCTTGATGGTCAACAACATAGGAGCATGATAGAGGGTGAATTGGACTTACGAGGGGAGACTCTTGAATTGGCTCAAGGGGTTGTGGATGACATGGTTGGCTTGAAGGACTTGGTATGATGTTTGAGGACTCTTTTTTACGTTCAAGTATATGTGTTAAATGACATGGAAACAATTGATTCCTTTCTTGTAGCTCTTGGGTCACATCCCTTGGAGGTGTAGGGGTGGAAGATTTTGGCTTAGGATTTTGACTTTGATTGGATGATGGTATGATAAAGTTATAGGGTGCATGTGCTAGATTGGAATTCCACTTGTCAATGGTTGCATTAGACCATGATGAAGTTTGACCATGTTGCAAGGTAGAACTTAGAGTCACATGTGTTGGTCATGATGTGGCTTGATAGGTTGATGTGGCATTGACATGCGAAGAAGTGGATGGCTTAGATTGGTATGAGGTGGAATGTTGATAATGAATGGATAGGGGATGACGTTGTGGTTGCTGGATTTGACAAGTGGCAATGAATTGATTGGCTTGAGCTAGGAGGTGTTGGATTTTAGGTGATTTAATTTGTTGAAAATTTTGGAAGAGGGTTTGAAAGCTTTGTATGGTTTGGTGGTCTAGGGGTTGGGGTATTTGGTAAAGTTTTTGAAGGAGGTTTTGAAGTTGGGATTCTAGGTATTTTGTTTGAATGTGGGAATGGTGTCACACATGTGTGTAAGCTCTTGCACATCAATTTGTTCCTCAAAGTATATAACATCGTTCATGTAATTATTAGCAGTGGTAGGAGAAGCCCCTCGAAGTCTGATTTTATGTTTTGGTTTTATTTCATGATTTGAACTAGAGAAAGAGACTCCTTGAATTATGACTTCAGGCTTAGGTTTTGTCTCATGATTTGGCCTTGAGGGATAGCCCCCTTGGATTATGATTTTGGGCTTATGATTAGGATTGGGCTTGTTTATGATTATGATCATTTTGACAAGTGGTGACTAGGACTAGGTTGGTGATGGTGATGATGTGGAATGATAAGATTGGATGACTTGATTGATTAGGATGAAATGGATAGGATGTGAATGTGTTGGAAGAACGTGTAGAGTGACTTGTATTTATGTGTTTGATGTTTAGCTTGATTTAGAAATGTTTAAATGAATGATCACACATGTACACACGTAAATCACTCATGCAAGACACATAAGCAAGTTTGAATTTTGAAATCTAAAGAAAGTAATGATGATTATTAAACAAGCACACATGGAAGACACATCAACAAGCCCTGTGACTAGTCAAGTAGGGTATGACCAATTAGGTCTCAAGCTAGTCTGCACAAGGTTGAATAAGGATGATTTGAAAGTAAAATCCTTCCAATAAGCCGGGAGAAAGGGGTAATCCACCCTTCACCTTCACTTCCCAAAGGTATAAAGTTATTTGGGGCTTAGCTCAGAGTGACAAGATTTTAACTCCCAAACAAGCATGTCTTTCGATTCACACTTCGATTGAGGTCATCCCCAGGGGTGATGAAATTCCCTAGCAGGCCTCCTATGAAGGGTTTGCCAAAAGCAAACCAAGTGAGGTGTTAAAGCACACATACACTTGATTCACATTCACAGTTGTTAATTTCCCTTAGAAATGAAATGTGTGTAAAAAAATTCAAGCACTTGTTCTTTTTAAGCCCAAATCAAGATGTGTGATTGAAGACAAAATTTGTTTTAAGCCCAATTTCAAATATGGGATCAAACAAGATTTGATTTTATGTCCCAAATTGAAAGTTATGACAAACAAGATTAATGAGATTAAAAAAAATGGAATGTGTGCACCTGATTATTTGCTTTCTAGATTGTTGTTGTGATTGATCCCAATGCTTTTCCAGCTCTGTATGATTCACCAACAAGTCACCAAGACAAAAAAAAAAATTACAAATGTGCTAGAACAAAAGTCATATGCGCTAAAGAATATATGAAAAATTGAAAACTTTAACTCTATCAAAGTTGAAAAAAATATACACCATTGGATAGCTTATGAAATTCTACTCCATATAAAAAAAAAGTGTTGAAAAAGACCAAAAACTAACCAAGATATGACCATTTTAAGATTTACTATAAAAAAGCTAAAACAATGACATGTGCTAAAACAATCATCGTATGCGCTAAAAGAACTGTGAAATAAGCTAAAACAGTCCCATATATGCTAAAAGAATCATTGTATGCGCTAAAAGAAGTGCCAAAATGCTTAAAATAGAGCCAGATGCTCTAAAACAGACCCTGTATGCACCAAAAGAAGTGCCAAAATGCTTAAAACAGAACCAGATGTGCTAAAACAGACCTTGTATGCGGTAAAAGAAGTGCCAAAATGCTTAAAACAGAACTAGATGCACTAAAACAGACCCTGTATGTGCTAAATAAAACCTTAAATGTGCTAAACTAACCCTTAAATGTGCTAATCTAAAAAATGTAGATTTTAAATTCTAAATAAGTGATAGTAAATGTGCTATTATGTTCCTTAGATGCGCTAAAATAACTGTCAGATGTGCCGAAATAGTCCCCAGATGCACCAAAAGACTTGTAGAAGAATCGCTAAAAACCCTGTATGTGCTATGGAAACCCTCAGATGTGCTAAAACGAGAATTTTTGTCAGAAAGCCGAATTCTAGAATGTAAAACCTATCAGAAAACCTACAAGTAGATGTTAAAAATGGGGCAAGGCCCCACGGTGGGCGCCAAAATGTAGATAGGGAAAAATCAATCAGATTTAAAGTTGAAACAATAAATCAACTAATTCCTATGAAGCACGATAGAGTACGAGACAATATGAAAATCAAAATAAGAAGCAAAATGCAAACCAATCTCCATGCTAAACTCGATTTATCTCCATTGCTCTTCTCCACTTGCACAAGGATGCAAGATTTTGAAGGTTGATAATAGAGGAGTGTTGGATGCTCAATCCTGCAGCATAACGACTTGATGATGAAGAATGATAGAGATGGATTGAAGAATTATTTTGATAGAGTGAAGATGCTAGAAGAAGATTCGATCTCAAATGGCTTGTGAAAGGTTTGATTTATAGATTTTTGATGTGGACAAAGATAAGATTTGATAAGATTGATAAGGATTTGATTTTTGTTTTATTTGATCAAAGAGGAAATAAAACAAGATAAGATAAGATTGTAAAAAGATAGAAGGATTCAATTTCCTATTTTAAAGGAAATAAATCCTGAAAAAGATGAGAAGGATAATTGATGAATTATCTAATTAAAATAATTAATTAGATACACGAGTTCAGATTTTGGAAAGAAAGCAAGAATATTCTTTTTAGATTTTATTAATTAAATAAACATTTGATTTATTTAATTAATGTTGGATTTATGATTTAATTAATTAAATAATATAAATTATTTAATTAACATTAGAAGAATTAATAGAAATGATTTAATTAATTAAATAATATAAATTATTTAATTAACATTAGAGGAAATAAATGAAATTAGTCAAATAAATAACTAATTAGATGATGACATGGGTACCTAGGGCAAAACATGATACAAGGTGTCTAACTGATGCGATGTTGTGAAAAGGTATCGTAAGAGGACAATTTTTTGATGTTTACAAGGTGTTAGCTATTTTTTTTCTTTGGAGTGACAAAAATTCATTGAGTTTTAAGAATTTTACTATCAAATTATTAATTGTGGGTATGTATAGCTAGTCATAAGGGTTTGAAGACTAAAAATGAATAAATGACTCATTCCACCTATTGTTTCTCTCTATGGATCAGTGGAATGAGTCCAAAATGGTAGGATTAGATGTAGGAATAAGATTTAGGAGTAGGGAAAATTTTTAGAAATGTTTTTGGTTGTTGTCCTAGAGGAAATTGGGTTAATTTTGGCTTAAAAATGGAGTTTAGATGTTGGGTTTTGGTGAAACCGTCTTAGGAAATATTGAGAGATTATTGATTTGGCATGAGTAGGCATATATTGATTTTTTTGAAGCTTTTGAAGGGCAGGGAAGGTGAGTTGAGTGCCTAGGCATGATTCCCTAATTGTCAAACTATGTATTTTGAGTGAAATTTGATGGTTAGAGGAGGGAAGTTGTAGAAACTATTGGGGGCAGCAGATTTTGATGAACCTTTAAGCATGTGTAGACATAAATAAAGGCGTTTGAGGCCTCGGTTGGCTATGGAGAAGCCTTGAACAATTTTTTTCAATAAACCCCTTTGGAATGGCATAAAGTGAGGGTTTCATGTTTTGGTGTCATAGGAAGTGATTCTTTGATCAAAAGTTGTGGATTTACACTAAGAATGGTACATTTATGATAGGCATGGTATTTTTTCACACCTAAACATGTGAAATCACTTTGAACTACATTCAACCAGCTCGATCTCTTAAGGGTCCAAAGTGCAAAAGGGCAGCAATATTTGACGAGATATTACTCAAAAATTGTGGCACTTACAAAATCTTCGTCTGATTCTATGAGATCATGTTGGGCCTCTCTATAGTAACCTCTCTTGATTCTTGTTATCTCAGAGTGGTTTTCCCATAGTGTCGGTTCATTATGTAACTCATGTGACTAAATAGATTATTCCAATGTGTCAATAGGTATGTTTATGCTAGAATGGTCCTTTTTCACACCCAAACACATGGAATTGCTCAGCTACATTCAATTGATCCCTCAAAGAGTCCAAAGTGCAAAATGGTTGCAAAATTCAACATGTTGTTACTCAAATATTGTGATACTTAGAACTTCTTGTCTAATCCTATATAGGATTGCATTGTGCCCCTCTATAATAACCTCTCTTTTTTTTTCTATCTTGGAGGCATTTTCCCTTGGTGGAAAATTTTCACTTGGAGAAAAGTTATCAAATGCAAGTAGTTGAAAGTTGCAAAGTGGTGCAACTTTCGTTTTGCAACTTGTGTGACCAAGAGAACTATTCCAACATGTCCAAATAGGTACATTTATGCTATGCATGGTCCTCTTTCACACCCAAACACGCGGAATCGCTCCAACCTACGTTCAGCTAGATTAATCCCTTAAGAGTCCAAAGTGCAAAATGATTGCAAACTTCAGCATGTTGTTACTCATATACCATGATACTTAGAAACTTCTTGTCTAATCCTATTGGATTGCATTGATCCCCTCTACAATAACCTCTCTCATTTTGTGCTATCTCAGAGGCATTTTTCCATGGTGACAAATTTTCACTTGGGGAAAAAGTTGTCAAATATAAGTAGTTAAAAGTTGCAAAGTAGTGAAACTTTCATTCTGCAACTTGTGTGACCAAATGAACTATTTCAATACATTTGAATAGGTATGTTTACACTAGGCATGGTCCTCTTTCACACCCAAACACACAGAATCACTCTGAGCTATGTTCAGCTGGATCGATCCCTCAAGAGTTCAAAGTGCAAAATGATTGCAAACTTCAGTATGTTATTACTTAGATACCATGATGCTTAGAAACTTTTCATCTGATTCTATGGGATCAAATTGGGCCCCTCTACAATAACCTCTTTCAGTTTTCACTATCTTAGAGGTATTTTCCTGTGGTAGAAAATTTTCACTTGGAAAAAAAGTTGTCAAATGCAAGTAGTTGTAAGTTGCAAAGTGGTACAACTTTTTTCTATAACTCGTGTGACCAAATGGGTTGTTCCACCGCATCCAAATAGGTATGTTTATGCTAGACACGGTTTTCTTCTACACCCAAACATGCGGAATTGATTTGAGCTACATTCAACTAGATCGATCCCTTATGAGTCCAAAGTGCAAAATAGTTACAAAATTCATCATGTTGTTACTTAGATACCATTATGTTTAGAAACGTTTTGTCTAATCCTATAGGATCGCATTGGGCCCCTCTACAATAACCTCTCTCATTTTTTGCTATCTTGAATACATTTTCCTGTGGTGGCAAATTTTCACTTAGAGCAAAACTTATCAAATACAAGTAGTTGAAAGTTGCAAAGTGGTGCAACTTTCATTTTGCAACTCATGTGACCAAAAAAACTATTCCAACATGTCCGAGTAGGTATGTTTATGCTAAGTATGATCTTTTTCGCATCCAAACATGCGTAATTGCTCTGAGCTACATTCAACCAGATCAATCCCTTAAGAGTCCAAAGTGCAAAATGGTTGCAAAATTTAGCATGTTACTTAGATACCGTGATTCTTAGAAACTTCTCATTTCAACCTATAGGGTCATGTTGAGCCCCTCTACAATAACCTCTCTCAGTTTTCACTATCTTTGAGGTATTTTCTTGTGGTGGTGAATTTTTATTTGGGGAAAAAGTTGTCAAATGTAAGTAGTTGAAAGTTACAAAGTGGTGAAAATTTCTTCTACAACTCGTGTGACCAAATGGACTATTCCAACATATTTGAATAGGTATATTTATACTATACATGGTCCTATTTCATACCCAAACACACAAAATCGCTTTGAGCTACGTTCAACTGGATTGATCTCTTAAGGTTCCAAAGTGAAAAATGGCTATAAAATTCAACATGTTACTCATATACCGTGATGCTTAGAAACTACTTATCTAATCCTATAGGATTTTTTTTGGACCCCTCTAAAATAACCTCTCTCAGTTTTTGCTATCTCGAAGAAATTTTCCTGTGGTGGCAAATTTTCACTTAGGAAAACAGTTGTCAAATGCAAGTAGTTGAGTTGCAAAGTGGTGCAACTTTCATTCTACAACTCATGTGACAAAATAGATTATTCCAATGCATATGCATAGGTATTTTTATGCTATGCATGGTCCTCTTTCACACCTAAAGATGCAAAATCACTTTGAGCTATGTTCAACTAGATCTATCCCTTAAGGGTCCAAAGTGCAAAAGGGAAACAATATTTAATGAGCTATTACTCAAAAATTGTGATGCCTATGAACTCTCTATCTGAGCCTATAGGACCATGTTTGACCCCTCTACAATAACCTCTCTCGGTTTTTGTTATCTTAAAGTCATTTTCTCACGGTGTCCAATTTTTACTTGATGAAAAAAGTGTCAAATACAAGTAGTTTAGTGGCCTCTCTATTGAATATTGTTGTTGTAGAGTAGTTGCACGACTTGTACATCCTGATGGTGACTCCAAATTGATTTGAATTATTTTTTTAGTGCCCTATCTATCATTTTGACTAAGTTTGAGGTGTTCCCATTAGGGTTGTACAATCTTATTGAGTTTTCCCTGTAAGCAGGTTTAAAACTCCAATTTTAAGGTTTTGAAGACATAAAAAAGTGATTATGGCCCATTCTACTAAGTGTAACTTTTGTAGCTGAGTGGAATGGACCCAATATGGTAGGATTTAGTTGATTGGATGGTTTTGGGAGTAGGAGAGGTCATTCTGGGGCTTGGGCATGATGCCCTAGTTGTCAAATTTGAATGTTTTGAGTGAAATTTGATGATTAAAGGTGGGTAGGTGAGGAAAACTCTTGGGGCAACAAATTTTGGTGATAGATTAAGCATGCACAGGTCATTTGAAGCATGTTTGATGCATTGGTGAAGTGTAAAGAATTTGGGCAGTGAGATTTTCAGTAAAACCCTTTGTAACTTGCTAAAAATGAGGGTTTTTGAATTTTATTCTCATTCTTAATCAATTATCAAGTTAATAATCAATGCATTTATTTATAGTTAATATTTTCTTTTCAATTTGTGCAATTTTGGAATTTTTAACTCTACTAGTGTTCCTAGAAATATTGAAGTTGTTTAGTATCGACTAATAAAGTTGTTTAGCATCAATCAATTAATATTCAAGACAAACCATGAAGGACACCAATGATCAGTGCTAGGGCTAACCAATTAATAAGTATACATGTGAATAAGTCAAGCATGTACATGTGAATAAGGGAAACACAATTACTCAAAAACACATAAACCTTGAAGTATACACACAAATACATAGTATAAAGAAATTAATACAAAGTATATGCATGAATACAAGGTATACACATGAAAACACGTAAGTCGCAAAGTATACATTAAAATACACATAATTCATCAAGTATAAACGTAAGTTGTAAAGAATACACTTGAATACACATCACTCATATCTATTGAACTATGGATTTATAATGCAAATATGGACGCCATCGATAATATAGATTTGTATTAATCAAATATCCATGTAGGCATACACCAATATATGTCGATATAAGTATTAAATATAGGTAGAAAATAACCATATAGGCTTACAAGAATGCCATATAGAAATACAATTCCAAATATATCCAATACAAAATATGTACAAAAATGCCATATAGGCATACAACAAAGGCTCTGGAATCAAAAGTCATCGCTCTCTAGGCTCTCAAAATAAACTCTTTCCCTTTTCTTGTCAATCAAATGGCAATACCTCTATCACTTGTTTATGTTGTGGTCAAGGAGTGCTCTTGTTGCTCCTCCTAGTGTTTAATTCTTGATGAAGTCTTATTTGTTACAATAAGAAGTAAAGACATTAATATATAGAAATTATATTAAAAAAAATGATATATTTAACAAAATAATAACTTACCGCCATCTGATGATCACTCTCCATGAGGATATATTCAAATGTCCTTGTTGAGGTGTGTTGAAGCCTAGTATAAAGCATCCAAATAGAAATTAAATTGCGAATCAATAATGGTTTGATTTTTCACTAACATCTATAACAACGAATGTAAAGTGAAATTTAGTAATTTACCTCATACCTCCTATGTCAAAGCCATCGAGGATTCTATAGTAGATGAAACATCAATATCCATTGTCATCTAAACATTTAGAGGTGTGTCTGCTTGCAACATCTAAAAATAAAGCAAAAAATTATTCAATCACGAAAAACTACAATAGCGATCCACGTCATGACTTAGAATGTATGAGATAATGAACAAAATTTTGAGTACTTATTAAACTATATATTTCTGACTATCATGCTTACGATTTTCCCTATCCATATCTTGTTTGAAAGCATGTGTTTTTAAGATTTTACCCATAGTAGCAAGTTGGTGAACCATTTGATAAAATTCTTTTGTAGACATGTACGATAACTGTGGTGGCATAGAGAAGGCAGTGAACTGTTTGAAAAAATGTCTCAAAGAAATGGGGTCTCATGGTGATGGAATGCCATTACAAACAAATGCACATCATGGCATTCCATCACCATAAGACCGCATTTCTTTTAGGGAAATTTTCAAACATTTCATTTCCTTCTATATGGTATTATTGCTTACTATTATGCTTGGATAGAAAATTTTCCAAGAATCCATAGTTTGTTGGAAAACAACAATTTTATGCTTTTAGCCATAACAACAAGGAAGTGAGTATTTTGATAAAATGCTTTGGTACACATGTATGGAGAATGTGGTATCATAGAAAAGGTGGTGAGGTTTTTGGAGAAATGTGGTCTCATGGTGATGTAATGGCATTCCATCACCATGGGACTACATTTCTTTGAGGCATTCTTTCAAACTACTAACTTCCTTATCTATGCTATTGCTTACTATTTTGCTTTGATAGTTTTTTTCCAAACATCCGTAGTTTGTTGGAAAACACCTTTTTTAAGCTTTTAGCCATAGCAATGAGGAAATGAACTTTTTGATAAAATGCTTTGGTAGACATGTATGGAAAATGTGGTAACATAGAAAAGGTGGTGAGTTGTTTGAAAAAGTGCCTCAAATAAATTGGGTCTCATGGTGATGTCTTGGACATCACCATGAGACCACATTTCTTTGAGGTAGTTTTTTCAAACAATTCATTGTCTTGTCTATGCTATTGATTACTATTATTCTTTCATATATTACTTCCAATCATCCATAGCATAGACAAGGCAGTGAATTGTTTGGAAAGATGCCTCAGTAAAAATTGGTCTCATGGAATACCATGACAAGAAAATGCAATTGGAATATGCTCCTAGACTTATTACTTATGCTATGTGAAATAATTGCATCACTACTTATGTTGACTTTCTAAACAACTATATTGTATTTGGAATTTTGTCATCTATCAACATCTAGTTATTAGTTATGGAATGTGAAGTAATGCATTGAGTTTAAAAGATGTGCAATGTAGCATAATCAACGATATGAATGTAAACTACAAAAATCTATTAAGTACAATTCATTATTTAAACTCTTTATTCTATTATTAGTGTGTAGGTTTTACTAAATCCACTTGCACTAGGAGGTGTTCCCTCGAAACCTCCAATATTAGCCTATTCAACATCCAAAATCACATATTAAAATACCATTCATAAAACAATGCTATTAACATGTAATAAATTTATAATTGTTTACTAGTTACATACCTCAATGGTAGGTGTAGTGGAGAAATAAGCAAGTGTAGGGCCAGTGTATCCAGTATCAATACTGTGACCCTACAATTTTTTTAAAATCATAAAACTAAATTAATTAATATTGCATTTCAAAAACAAAATTTAATAAATTAAAATCAATGAACATGCTAAATTTTACCTAAGTATCAATGCCATAGGCCTCATGCAAAATTTAAGCTTCCCTTGCCATCTCCATAGCTACCGATGGATCTTGCATAGCATCCTCCTAAGTGTCAATGGGGTCATGTGAACAAGTCGCTCCACAAGATTGACACAAATGGGATTGAAGCCCACCACTCAAAGACTCCTTGGATGGCACTGTAGAATAGGGTTGGCATGTTGGATGATGCTATGGGTCAAAGAGTTGATGGCCTACAAAGTCTCTACATCAGCATTCTCCTTGGTGAGGGAAGGGATGATGACATG
>VDFB02127456.1:0-65858 GCA_007258455.2 Sequoia sempervirens
CGAACGTCGAGGATAAACTTTCAAAAAAATTGGAAATTACACATCAAATTTTACAAGCACCCGACGAACATCGTATTTTACATATTTCGTCGATCTGTTTCATTGTATTTTGCAGTCAAATCTATTAGTGTGGTTTGATTATTTTCCAAGTGCTTTTGAGAAAATTAATAAAGAAGAGAATTCAAAGTGATGAATGTGTTCAAAATGTGCTCTGGTATGTGCTCCACATTTCTCCTATGTTGATCCTATGCTTGTACAGATTTGAAGGTTTACTAATGGTGATCTAGTGGTGATACATTCTGAGTTGAAACTTCTTTTTTGATGGCATGTGAAAATTACATTCATCGGTGTGTGAATTGTTCTGGAAGAGTTGGTCTTTTGTGGACTGGGAGAAATGTTTCTCCTCCACATTCCTCTATTGTTCTGTTTCAGATCTTGTAGATCTGGAATATGTCTTACATTGGCGTTCTCTTGGTTCTGGAAAAGAAACTCATGGTTTGGTGTTCCAGAAGTCATGTTTCTGAGTTGTTGTATGTGGTTGCACAGTCTGGATGGACTGATGGAAGAAGTTTGGTGTTCAAAGATTGTTGCACTTACTGTGGATGTATCTGAAGGAATCTAAGATGTGTTCTCATGCATAATAAAGTGTGTTGTTTCTTCCACATGTCATCTTCTTGTTAGGAATCATGTACACCAATGCTCATTTGTGTTTTTATTAGGTTTGGCCAACCTGGTGTTTACACTTCATTTAAAGAATTGAAATTTAATTAAGGAAGTGTGTGGTTGATCCAAGACATTATTTTTGGTCTTGGTTAAATATTTTTATTGGTCCACTCTCATTCCTTTCCACTGCAGGAATGTTGAGTTGTTGACCTAATTTGAATTTATGAAATGAAGCTTATGTGCCGACCTTGGAGAAATTTTCTAAGGTTGAAGATAGTATAAATGTAATTTGAATTGTGAAAAATTAAGGTGTGATGAAAAGTGATGAAGTAAGACACAAATCATAAGAGCAGAAGTGTGTGTGAGTGAGTTGAGGCAACAATACTTCCTTGTGTTAGACTCTTGAAGGCAGTAAGCTGAAGGTTTCTAAAATTTTATGATCAAGGCTGTGAATGTGTATTAATTGTTGTGGTGGATCTTTTTTTCTCTTTTGTATCTGCAGGTAGTGATCCTCCCTGTTAGATAGTGAGCCTTTTTGTACGCAGTGAGCCTTTGTATTTGGACAGTGATTCCTCTTCTAGGAAATGAGCCTCTGTATTTAGTTTTACATTCTCTTTATATTGTGAGTTAATCTTCACCATGTTTTTTCCTTCATTGGATTCTCCATGTAAAAAATTGGTGTTCATTGTGTTGATTTACTTTCTGTTATTTGTGTTTCATGTTCATACTTAATAACATAATAGTATGGTTGTGGAATTGATAAGTGTTGAAGTTTTGAATTTGAATTTGTGTGACAACTGATTCACCCTCTCTCTTAGTTGTCCTATGTATTTTAACACATCATTGGTCTTATGACACAAAATTAAATGTGTCATCTTTGAAAATATATCCACCACCACAAATATGGAATCATGCCCTCTTTGTGTCCTTGGAAAGCCAAGAAAAAAATCCATGCTAAGATCCTCCCATGGCCTCTTAGGTATAGGTAATGGCTGATACAATCCAATATTCTGACTTATTCCTTTCACCAACTGACATACTCTACAACTTTGTAAAAAATTATTCACATCTTGTTGTAACTGTGACCAATAATAATTCTCACTGACAGGAGCAATGGTCTTACTCAACTGAAATGTCCAAACAATCCTCCACTATGCTTCTCCTTGATTAGATTCTCTCTCATAGAAATCCTTGGAATACACAATTGGCTTCCGCTAAACAACATCCCATCTTGGATTAAGAAATCAAGCCATCTCATCCTATCCAATGTAACAGGTTCTAAACAAGCCTTCCAAGCTTCTACAAATTCTGAATCTTCAAGATACAAACTCTTGAGTTCATTGAACCCAACAACTTCTATATTCATTTCCATCAAAAAAAAATTCCTTCTACTCAAGGCATCTGCAACTCTGTTTGACATTCTACTCCTATGCTTCAAAACAAAGGTATAACTCTGCAAAAACTCAACCCATTTTAAGTGCCTTTGATTTAACTTTCCTTGACTATTGAGATATTGCAAAGCCTGATGATCAGTATGTAAAACAAATTATTTTGGAAAAAAATAGTGTCTCCATTTCTTCAAAGCCTGGACTATAGCATAAAACTCCTAATCATATACAAAATATTTCTTCTTAGCATCATTTAACTTCTCACTAAAATAGGCAACAGGCTTACCTTCTTGACTCAAAATAACTCCTATGGCAGTGCCACTAGCATCACAATCTACCTAAAAGACCTTATTGAAATCTGGAAGTGCCAAAATAGGTTGCTCTGTAACTTTCTTCTTCAACATATCAAAACTTTTGGTTGCTCCTGTAGTCCACTTAAACTCTTCTATATCCCCTCTCGTCACTTCAGTTAGAGGTGCAAAAATACTACTAAAATTATTAATAAACTTTATATAAAAACTTGCTAGACCATGAAAAGATCTTACCTCTATAACATTCCTTAGGGTATGCCATTCAATGATAGCTCTCACATTCTCTAGATCCATTTTAAGACCCTTTGTTGAGACAAAAAATTCCAAATACACCAACTCTCTCTTCACAAAACTACATTTTTTCAAATTAATCAACTTCTCCTCCCTTGGCTTCTCAAAAACTCTTTGGATATGCATCAAGTGCTCCTCCAATGTCTTACTAAAAATTAAAATATCATCCAAATAAACAATAAATTTTTTTCCTAAATATTCTTTCAATACCTCATTCATAAGCCACATAAATGTGCTTGGTGCATTGGTTAGCCCAAAAGGCATGACTAACTACTCGTACAAGCCCTCTTTGGTTTTGAAGATTGTCTTCCATTCATCTCCTTCTCTAATTCAGATCTAGTGATATCCAACTCCACTCTTCAAATATATCTTTGTGAAGTACTCAGATCCACTCAAACAATCCATAATGTCATCCATTCTTGGCAAGAGAAATCTATACTTGATGGTGATCTTGTTGATGGCTCTAGAATCTATACACATCCGCTATTCCCCATCCTTTTTTGGTGCTAGTACTATAGGTACTGCACATGGACTCAAACTCTCTCTGATCAATCCCTTCTACAACAACTCTTGCACTTGTTTGTTCAACTCTTCACTCTCTGTTGGATTCTTACAATGAGATGCCTTATTCGGAAAACTGGCTCCAAGAATCAAGTCCATCTAATGACTAATCTTTCTTACTAGAGGCAAACCTTCAGGTACGTTATTAGAAACAATATCTTGAAACTCATTCAACAAATCTAAAACCTCTATAGGTACCTCATTAGTATCCTCTTTATCAACTCTAGTTATCAATGCAAAACAAAAATGCTCATGCTTCATACCTTCTAAGAAATTTCTTCCATCAACCAAACAAATTCTTGCATTATTGCATACCTTTTCCTCTGCCTCTTTTAAGGGATTCAACTTATGACGAACTCCATCCTTTTTCAAAGAATAGGTGTTGGCATGTCCATTATGTACTTCTCATCGATCAAACTACCATGGTCTACCTAACAACATATGACAAACATCCATAGGCATAATATCACATAATATCTCATCATGGTAATTTCCAATCTTGAACTTTACCAGACATTGTTCATTTACCAAAGCCTTATGGTCCTTCTACAACCAAGCAATCCAATATGGATTCAGATGCCTTCTTCTCTCCAACCGCAACTTACTAACCATTGCTTTTTAAACAAGGTTATTAGTACTACCTCCATTAATAATAATATTGCAAAATTTACCTTCACACTTACATCTAGTGCAAAATAAATTATTCCTTTGAATTGGTTCCTTCTCCTCATTTAGCAAGGCTCTTCTAGTGACAAGAACCTCTCCTCTTTCTGCATCCTCAAAATTTGAAGACTCGACATCTTCATCTACATGTGAAATTCGTGCATTACCCTCAGGACTTCTATTTTTCCTTCTTGATGTTGAGGACACTCATAGGCTCAATGTCCTTCTTCTCCGCACTAGAAATAGGTTCCATGGAAGCCTCCTCTTCCCAATCCTCATCCAGATCTTCCTCTTCCTCTTTGGTTTCCATTATTTTGATCACGAGGATGGTAGGTGTTATCCCCTTTCTGGTTTTGGATGCTACTAGAGCCTTCACCCTTCTTTTGATCTTCATTTCGACCTCCATATGACTGTCCACTAGTCTTTACTCCACGGCCTCAACCTTGTTGTTTGTTCTCCCTCTTGTTCAGTCATTCTTCAAACTTTAGAGAAAAATAATAAGCATCCTCAATGGTGGTCATTCTTACCAGTGCCAATTCTTCCTGTATGCTTGGCTTCAACCCATTAATATAACAAGCAACTTTCTATTTATTCACCTCAAAATTTCTTTTCTGAATTAGAACCTTGTGAAATTCCTCTATGTATTCTTTCACCATCCTTGTTCCTTGCCTCAAGCTCTAATTCATAATCAACTAGAAGAAATTGTTTCTTCAATTTTGACACCATTTTGTCCCATCTAGAAATTTTATCTTTCCCTTGTCTTCCTCTTTCTAATTGGACCTCTTTCCACCATATACTGGCATGACCTTTCAATTTTGTCTTTGAAAACCTCACTCTGTGGGGGATCTTCAATCTCCTCAAACTTAAAAAATTCCTCCATTTCATTGATCCAATCGATCAATTCTTTAGGATTCTGACTTCCACTGAAAGTTAAAACCTCCATTTTACGTCTCTTCCTAATGTTTGAGATCACTCACAACAATATTCTTTCTCCAAGATCCATTGGATCCCACTCTTCCTCTTCCTCTTCCATTTCCTCTTATGTTTCATCTTCATTGTCATCTCTTTCTCAATGCACATCTCTTCTTCAAACCTCTTGCTGCAAGGTTTCTAATTGCCTTCTAAGGGCTTTGATTTCATCTCTAGGTGGATCTCTTCCTCCACCACCTTGGCCTCTACCTCTGCCATGCTGGGTAAGTATTAGAGGCATCTTGAACTCAACACACACTCACAGGTCCTACTGCAACTGCCTCACATTTGATGCTCTGTTATAGACTTAGGAACTATTGTTATGATACCACTTGATGAGGGCCACACCGCCCAAAACCCACACAAATCACCACAATAGATACCAACACAAAAGATGCAAGAAATAAAAATAACTCACTTTCAATTATTTTCTAGAAAATGAAATTACAGATTCAAAACTTACATGCTAGAGCCTCATGGGCTTGATTCATTACACCAAAATCAAGTCTAAAAACAAAATGTATTATTCGGAGCCACAATCTGCACTATTGGAGCCACTTTGTACAACCCCCACTTAACCCTTTTATTTTACCCAATAACCTCCCTAGAATGTTCTAGAAATTTCAACTTTCCCTTTTGTTTTGGCACCAAAAGTCCCACCATTTGATTTTTGGCCTAGGAAGAAATTTTAATGAAATTCACTCTTTAGAGGGGCAACTTCACGGGGCCATAACTTTTGATTTGAGTGTTCGATTGACTATTATAACATATTGTTGGAAAGCTATTGAAGAGATCTACAATGCCAAACCCACTAAAGGTCGATTTGTCAGCTTTTTGAGCTATTTCGAGGCCTCTAAGTTTTTCATATATAAATTTGAAGCTGCATTGGAGAAATTTCCCATGATGGAAACTTTAATATCTCCCAAACCGTGCAGGGTATTGAGATGATTCTTTCATGATCGAAAATGTTTTTCAGTTCCGCTCTTTGGGGTAAATTTTTAGGTCCATACAAGCACGTTTAGGCTGAATTACTAAAAATAGTAAGTGACCGTTTTTCACCTTTTTGACTCCTGACTATCTTACTCCTTAAGTGCCACCATGGAACTCAAAACAACTAAAGAAATTAAGGAAAAACATTTTTTTTGGGTAATGCAAGATTGCCCTACACCGTTGGATGCTCCTACATCACAACTTTAGGAAGAATACTCGAGCCCCAACACAACAATGATGACCAACCATTAGAAGTTATTTAACATTGGATCAAATATCCTGATTTACCTAACTATCTTCTAGATTTTTCTCTGCTCCATTTTTTTTTATCTTCCTTCTTAATGATAAAATATCTTTTATTTCTTAATATCTCTAAAAAATAACTTTTATAGCTTTAGAGTTTGGTGCTAAATTGATTTTTTTCTAAACCCACTCCAATTTACATGATATCAATTTATCCAAAGGTAATCCACAAATTTATCCTCCAAACATCTTCCATGATCTCTTTGCACTCACTAAGTTATAGGTAATCAGATAAGGGCTAAAATACATTCCACACATCAAACCTAGAAGTTTTTGCTTCTTCCATTATTAATGTACCATGATAAATGTTATGATAATGGGCCTACACTTTATCATAAAATTATAAATTTATGAGTCATTTGAAGGGTTTAAAATGGAAAGGATTATGCTAAGATTACTTGAGTCTAAATACTTCATCTATATAATTTTAATCCACCATGCTTCAAGATTGATGAATATATCCCAAACAAGTTTGGCACCTAAAACCATATTTTTTAGTAGTGATATTATTCTAGTATCCTCATCACCTTTGTCATTTCTTCCCAATTAATAAGAGGAATCATTTTGACATATTTGGAAATTTCCAAATATATATTTTAAAAATATTCATCCAAAATTTGTGAAATTTATTATTGAGCTAAATGCATGACACCATGCAGGTGGTAATTGTAGCCAACACTGCTTTGATCATTAAGATTTTATTGGCCAAGGTAAGACATCAATCTTTCCAAAATTAGGACTTGGATTTGTAGGCCTTAATCATGTCTTAATTTTTGGTTCTCATCACCCATTTGAATAGTGTTACTTGCAATTATTTTCTTGGAATTCAGCCAATACTAAAAATAAGATCAGTTGTAATCTACCTTTATTTATACCAGATTACTAGTGTGGAAGAATAAGAATTTTAATTTATCATAATTTATTAATTGGTTAGAAGTTTCAATATACCCATCTAGAGCATGTTTAATTACATTTTCTACCTCCATATGGGACTTCCCATATAAATTCATCACCAACAAATTATTGATGTGTAATGGGTTCTGGATTCCTAACAGTCGATGCTTTGGTCTAATCGCCCATGGTTTTTGATATTCCTAGAGATTTGACCATCAAAATGAATAGGAAAGGGGATAACACATTACCTTGCTAAAGACATATTAAAGCTTTAAAATACCTCATTAAAATAATAGAAAAGTATAGAGTAGATCCAAATATAAATCACATCGAGCTGCTCCTTTTCAAAGCAATTTTTTTAAAAATATTCATCAATAAATACCATGTTACTTGGCCATAAGTCTTTCTTATGTCAAGAAAGTAATAATAATTTACTTTTGAAGTGAGACAAAAATAAAGTGAACAAATTCATATGCAACAAAAATACCATCCATAATGGTTCTACCAAGAATAAATTCACTCTTCTCCATTGAAATATTTTTTAGTAAAATTATGTTAGGCCTATTCACCACCACCTTGGAGATGATTTTGTAGGTAAATCTGCACAATGAAATGTGATAAACATATATAAAGGGGACACAATAATATTTCTTCATAATGAGGTTGGTATTTGTATTATTGAGATCTTTAGAAAAATGTGCTTTAAGCATTACTACGTAAAAATGCTTGCCTAAGAAATCCCAAAACTTTTGGTAGAATAAAATAAGGAAATTATCTAGCCCCAATACCTTAGTTGGGTGCATTTATAAAATGGTGGCCTTGAATGAGAGGTATCATCCTCAAAAACTAAGCTAGATATTATTGATCATCTCATTTATAATAAAAATATTGTAAGATAGATTAGAAGTCAATAATTCATGTTGAAGTATCTAACAACTTCTATACACACTTCTTCAACTATATCCACCTAATTTTCATCTAAATTTTGAATAGGATCAATTCTATTTTGTACTATCCTCATTTTTGAGGTATTATTAAAGAATTTTGTGTTGAGATCCCCTACCTCTAACCATGATTCTCTTGATTTTGATTTCCAAAAAAAATCTTCTTTAGCCAAGAAATTCACTCATTACTCCATTAAATCACTTTATTTGAAGTATTTTACTTGATTCATTCTATGCAACATGAAATTTTAAATGATCATTTCTGATTCTTTCTATTCAAAACAAATATTTTTGAAGGAGTAAGCATTCCAATAATTGAGAAAATCTTTCAAAGAACTTAATTTCTTTGAAAATATGAACATTGATGAGGTGGATACTGAGCTCATACATTGAATAAAATTATCTTTCATTTTTACCTATGAACATTGTAATTATGGTATTAATATGATTGATTATATGATAAATTATTCACTATCATAGTTAATAATGATGTGTGTATTGATGTTTTTCTAATCTATGTAAAACAAGATTTCAATGCTAACAATATTGGTGGGACGTTTTGTTTTTGTTGAGATAGGGTAATAATAGATTATCCAACTCTATATGATAGACTTTGAAAGAAGTGGGATAAATGCTCACATCTCAAGTAGCTCCAAAATGGTCACAACTCTGAAATATTTGTACTTCTAGAATGGAATATGGTGTAGGTGCACCCTTGCAAGAACATGCCTCCATGAGGAAACTTTGAATTTTTAGTTTAAATATGATGTCTTAGTGTTTTAATAAGGTCAACTATACCATTTTGAGTTTGTTTTAGGTCATATTTTATCATTTTGGGGTCATTGGATACATAATGTAAAAGTTACAAAAATTGACAAAATGTTGTCAAGCAATATTGTAAAAATGCAACAAATTGTAAAATGGGGGAATGTGAAAGGTCAGGTAGTTGGAGAGTTAGTTTTAAGCATTGGTTTTGGTTTATAAAATCAATTTGAAGCTTCACAAACTTTGAGGAAGGCTGGAGGATGATGTATGAATGAAGAAATCAATGAAATCCCCTATTTTTTGTATTTTATCTGCAATTTCTTGATTTTAGGCCACTGTACGACCATGTTTTGTAAATAAATCCTATCCTCCAAATTTGGAAATTAAATCCTTGTGAATCTATTTCATTTTTCAATTTATTTCATTTAAATCCATTCAGGTTTGAAAAATTTATGATCAAATCTCTTCAGGCGAGTAAAACCTTGATTTAGGGTAAGCATGTGTATTCAAAATTGTGTTTCTTACGTTTCCACCTTTGAAAATTGTTATAAATTGGTGTGTAAGGATTTTCTAGTGTATCCTAAATGATTCCTAGGTTTCAAAGCTAGTGCATATGGTTTTGGGTTGGTTCAAGGAAGCCCTAGGTTTGTAACTTGTGAAAATTATGAAAATAACAATGTAAAGTGGGGTTTTAAGAGATTTGATTGTGGTAAATGTGTCCTTCTGGATTAACCTTGTTTATAAAAGATATTTATGTGTATTTTGAGCCATCTCCAGATAGGGTTTGATGAATCTATGAGTTTGTGGCCATTGTTTATTGACTGAACAGTTATGGAAGGCCAGTGATAGTCCTAATTCAGAGTCTAAAGTGAAGGTTTAGTATAAGTGTTTGTTGAAATATCATGAATATAGATTTGGGAATGGTCTAACTCTATTTTGCAGATATACTGGTACATGTTGTTGCCATTGGTGAAGTGAAATGGGCTTGGGGATTTGAAGTTGCTTATTGATGGGCCCTAAATGGGCTAGTTGCTAATTAGGACAGTCCATTTTGAGAGTTCTCCTATTTGAGTTGTTTATGTTGGTGAAAGTGTTTGAGTCAGTCAATTTGGTGTTGATTATGGTATTTTGAAGATTCAACAAGAAGTTCTATTCCTTAATCTCAGTTTTGGTGTTATGAAACATGAGTTTTGTGAAGGAAAGGTGAGTCCTAGTTGCAAGGACAAGCAAGATTTGGTTGTGTTCTTTTCAAGTTGAGTTTGGTGAAGTTTTTTTTTCCCCTGCATTATCATCAGTTTGGTATTAGAGCTAAAAAAGGTATGGGAAAAGAAATATTTTGTGTGTTTGTGGTTGTGTGGTTGTGGTTTTGTGTAGGTTGGTGGCCAAGAGACTAGGTAGAGAAAAGTGGAAAGACCTTGGTGAGGCAGAGAGTTGAGAAGAAGCAACAAGAAACTTGCTTGAGTAGAGAATAAGATGGATTTGCTGAGAAGGAATTTGCAGGCAGAGGAAAGAAGAAAAGAGAGAAAGAGGCAAGATAAGGTTGATAGAGAGATAGCAACACTAAAGCAAGACATAAGAAGATTGGATTTGAAGTTCTAGGAGTCCCAATTGAGGATGGAATAGTTGATCACACAAATGAAAAGTTGGCACTTGACAGTGGAAAAGAACATGGTATGGCCCATTAAGAAGATAGTCAAAAGGAGAAGACAAATGAAGAGAATAGAGGAAGAAGAAGTGTTTGAAGATGCATAAGAAGAATCCATGGATGAAGAAGACAAAGCTATTGCAACCATTCCCAAGCATGAAGATGAAGGTGTAGTAGAGATAAAGGACCTGATCTCAGAGGGAGAAGCTATTGAGTTGGTGTCAAGATTGGATGAAGAGAAGATCAAGGATGAATTGATCTTGGAGTCTTACAAAGAGTTGAAGAAAGATGGAGGTTTTTTGGTAGAAACAATGTATCATTTCTTTGTAGTACTAATATTTTGGACAAGGAACAATTTGAAGATCAAGATGCGGTAGATAGGAGAAGGACGAAGGGAGATTATAACACTTCAAGGCATGAAGAAGCAAATTCCAAGAGGCAAGAAAAAATGGGACCAAGTTGGCATAGACCAACTCAAACCAAAAGTGAATATGAAAGTGGTTGCAGGGCATGAAAGACTACAAGGAGGAGCATTTAATGATCCAATAGGACTTGGAAGTTTTTATTTTGCTGGGAGAATGGTGCAGGTGCACCCTTGCAAGAACATGCATGCATGAGGCAACTTCAAGTTTTTGGTTTAAATATGATGTCTTAATATTGTAATAAGGTCAATTATACCATTTTGAGTTTGTTTTAGGTCATAGTTGATCATTTTGGGGTCATTGGATACATAATGTAAAAGTTGCACAAATTGACAAAATGTTGTCAAGCAATATTGTAAAAAAGCAAGAAATTGTAAAATGGGGGAATGCGAAAGATTAGGTAGTTGGAGAGTTAGTTTTACGCATTGGTTTTGGTTTATAAAATCAATTTGAAGCTTCACAAACTTTAAGAAAAGTTGGAGGATGATGTATGAAAGAAGAAATCAATAAAATCCCCTGTTTTTCTGTATTTTATCTACAATTTCTTGATTTCAGGGCACTGTACGACCATGTTTTGGGAGTAAATCCTCTCCTCCACCTTTGGAAATTAAAGCCCTATGAAGATATTTTCATTTTTTAATTGATTTCATTTAAATCCATTCAGGTTTGAAGATGTTATGAGAAAATCTCTTCAGGCGGGTAAAACCTTGATTTAGGGTAAGCAGTGTGTATTCAAAATTGTGTTTCTTAAGTTTCCACTGTTGAAAATTGTTATAAATTGGTGTGTAAGGAGTTTTAAGTGTATCCTAAAGGATTCCTAGGTTTTAGATCCTATACATATGGTTTTGGGCTGGTTCAAGGAAGCCCTAGGTCTATAAGTTGTGAAAATTCTGAAAATAATAGTGTACAATGGGGTTTTAAGAGATTTGATTGTGGTAAATGTGTCCTTATGGATTAACCTTGTTTATAAAAGATATTTATGTGTATTTTGAGCCATCTCTAGATAGGGTTTGATGAATCTATGAGTTTGTGGCCATTGTTTATTGGCTGAACAGTTATGGAAGGCCAGTGATAGTCCTAATTTAGAGTCTAAAGTGAAGGTTTAGTATAAGTGTTTGTTGAAATATCATGAATAAAAATTTGGGAATGGTCTCACTCTATTTTTCAGATATACTGGTACATGTTGGTGCCATTGGTGAAGTGAAATGGGCTTGGGGATTTGAAGTTTCTTATTGATGGGCCCTAAATGGGCATAGTTGCTAATTAGGACAGTCCATTTTGAGAGTTCTCCTATTTGAGTTGTTTATGTTGGTGAAAGTGTTTGAGTCAGTAAATTTGGTGTTGATAATGGTATTTTGAAGATTCAACAAGAATTTCTATTCCTTAATCTCAGTTTTGGTGTTATGAAACATGAGTTTTGTGAAGGAAAGGTGAGTCCTAGTTGCAAGGACAAGCAAGATTTGGTTGTGTTCTTGTCAAGTTGGGTTTGATGAAGTTTTTTGTGCCCCTGCATTATCATTAGTTTGGTATCAGAGCTCAAAAAGGTTTGGGCAAAGAAAGAGTTTGTGTGTTTGTGGTTGTGTGGTTGTGGTTTTGTGTAGGTTGGTGGCCAAGAGACTAGGTAGAGAAAAGTGGAAAGACCTTGGTGAGACAAAGAGTTGAGAAGAAGCAATGAGAAACTTGCTTGAGTAGAGAATAAGATGGATTTGCTGAGAAGGCATTTGCAGGTAGAGGAAAGAAGAAAAGAGAGAAAGAGGAAAGATAAGGTTGAAAGAGAGATAGAAACCTAAAGCAATACATAAGAAGATTGGATTTGGAGTTCTAAGAGTCCTAGTTGAGGATGTAACAATTGATCACACAAATGACAAGTTGGCACTTGATAGTGAAAAAGAAGATGGTATGGCCCAATAAGAAGATAGTCAAAAGGAGAAGACAAATGAAGAGAATAGAGGAAGAAGTGTTTGAAGATGCAAAAGAGGAATTCATGGATGAATAATAAAGAGGTATTGCAACCATTCCTGAGCATGGAGATGAAGGTGTAGCAGAGATAAAGGACCTGATCTTAGAGGGAGAAAATATTGAGTTGGTGTCAAGATTGGATGAAGAGAAGGTCAAGGACAAATTCGTCCTAGAGACTTACAAAGAGTTGAAGAAAGATGGAGGTATTGTGGTAGAAACAATGTATCATTTCTTTTTAGTACTAATATTTTGGATAGGGATCAATTTGAAGATCAAGGTGCAGCAGATAGGAGAAGGACAAAGGGAGATTGTAACACTTCAAGGCATGAAGAAGCAGATTCCAGGAGGCAAGACAAAATGGAAGCAAGTCGGCATAGACCAACTAAAACCAAAGGTGAAGATGAAAGTTGTTGCAGGGAATAGATGACTACTAGGAGGAGCATTTAGATCCAAGAGGACTTGGAAGTTTTTATTTGGCCGGGACAATGGTGCAAGTGGACCCTTGCAAGAACATGCCTCAATGAGGAAACTTCAAGTTTTTGGTTTAAATATGATGTCTTGGTGTTGTAATAAGGTCAAGTATACCATTTTTAGTTTGTTTTAGGTCAGAGTTGATCATTTTGGGGTCATTGGATACATAATTTAAAAGTTGCAAAATTTGACAAAATGTTGTCAAACAATATTGTAAAAATGCAACAAATTGTAAAATAGGGGAATGTGAAAGGTCAGGTAGTTACAGAGTTAGTTTTAGGCATTGGTGTTGGTTTATAAAATCAATTTGAACCTTCACAAACTTTGTGGAAGGTTGGAGGATGATGTATGAAAGAAGAAATCAATGAAATCCCCTATTTTCTGTATTTTATCTACAATTTCTTGATTTCAGGCCATTGTACGAAAATGTTTTGTGAATAAATCCTCTCCTCCACCTTTTGAAATTAAAGCCATGTGAATCTATTTCATTTAAATCCATTCAGGTTTGAAAAATTTATGATCAAATCTCTTCAGGCGAGTAAAACCTTGATTTAGGGTAAGCATGTGTATTCAAAATTGTGTTTCTTACGTTTCCACCTTTGAAAATTGTTATAAATTGGTGTGTAAGGATTTTCTAGTGTATCCTAAATGATTCCTAGGTTTCAAAGCTAGTGCATATGGTTTTGGGTTGGTTCAAGGAAGCCCTAGGTTTGTA
Organism: Sequoia sempervirens; assembly: GCA_007258455.2. NCBI lineage: Eukaryota > Viridiplantae > Streptophyta > Pinopsida > Cupressales > Cupressaceae > Sequoia > Sequoia sempervirens. Next base: position 13,955 of record VDFB02127456.1, read on the forward strand.
ACTTGTGAAAATTATGAAAATAACAATGTAAAGTGGGGTTTTAAGAGATTTGATTGTGGTAAATGTGTCCTTCTGGATTAACCTTGTTTATAAAAGATATTTATGTGTATTTTGAGCCATCTCCAGATAGGGTTTGATGAATCTATGAGTTTGTGGCCATTGTTTATTGACTGAACAGTTATGGAAGGCCAGTGATAGTCCTAATTCAGAGTCTAAAGTGAAGGTTTAGTATAAGTGTTTGTTGAAATATCATGAATATAGATTTGGGAATGGTCTAACTCTATTTTGCAGATATACTGGTACATGTTGTTGCCATTGGTGAAGTGAAATGGGCTTGGGGATTTGAAGTTGCTTATTGATGGGCCCTAAATGGGCTAGTTGCTAATTAGGACAGTCCATTTTGAGAGTTCTCCTATTTGAGTTGTTTATGTTGGTGAAAGTGTTTGAGTCAGTCAATTTGGTGTTGATTATGGTATTTTGAAGATTCAACAAGAAGTTCTATTCCTTAATCTCAGTTTTGGTGTTATGAAACATGAGTTTTGTGAAGGAAAGGTGAGTCCTAGTTGCAAGGACAAGCAAGATTTGGTTGTGTTCTTTTCAAGTTGAGTTTGGTGAAGTTTTTTTTTCCCCTGCATTATCATCAGTTTGGTATTAGAGCTAAAAAAGGTATGGGAAAAGAAATATTTTGTGTGTTTGTGGTTGTGTGGTTGTGGTTTTGTGTAGGTTGGTGGCCAAGAGACTAGGTAGAGAAAAGTGGAAAGACCTTGGTGAGGCAGAGAGTTGAGAAGAAGCAACAAGAAACTTGCTTGAGTAGAGAATAAGATGGATTTGCTGAGAAGGAATTTGCAGGCAGAGGAAAGAAGAAAAGAGAGAAAGAGGCAAGATAAGGTTGATAGAGAGATAGCAACACTAAAGCAAGACATAAGAAGATTGGATTTGAAGTTCTAGGAGTCCCAATTGAGGATGGAATAGTTGATCACACAAATGAAAAGTTGGCACTTGACAGTGGAAAAGAACATGGTATGGCCCATTAAGAAGATAGTCAAAAGGAGAAGACAAATGAAGAGAATAGAGGAAGAAGAAGTGTTTGAAGATGCATAAGAAGAATCCATGGATGAAGAAGACAAAGCTATTGCAACCATTCCCAAGCATGAAGATGAAGGTGTAGTAGAGATAAAGGACCTGATCTCAGAGGGAGAAGCTATTGAGTTGGTGTCAAGATTGGATGAAGAGAAGATCAAGGATGAATTGATCTTGGAGTCTTACAAAGAGTTGAAGAAAGATGGAGGTTTTTTGGTAGAAACAATGTATCATTTCTTTGTAGTACTAATATTTTGGACAAGGAACAATTTGAAGATCAAGATGCGGTAGATAGGAGAAGGACGAAGGGAGATTATAACACTTCAAGGCATGAAGAAGCAGATTCCAAGAGGCAAGAAAAAATGGGACCAAGTTGGCATAGACCAACTCAAACCAAAAGTGAATATGAAAGTGGTTGCAGGGCATGAAAGACTACAAGGAGGAGCATTTAATGATCCAATAGGACTTGGAAGTTTTTATTTTGCTGGGAGAATGGTGCAGGTGCACCCTTGCAAGAACATGCATGCATGAGGCAACTTCAAGTTTTTGGTTTAAATATGATGTCTTAATATTGTAATAAGGTCAATTATACCATTTTGAGTTTGTTTTAGGTCATAGTTGATCATTTTGGGGTCATTGGATACATAATGTAAAAGTTGCACAAATTGACAAAATGTTGTCAAGCAATATTGTAAAAAAGCAAGAAATTGTAAAATGGGGGAATGCGAAAGATTAGGTAGTTGGAGAGTTAGTTTTACGCATTGGTTTTGGTTTATAAAATAAATTTGAAGCTTCACAAACTTTAAGAAAAGTTGGAGGATGATGTATGAAAGAAGAAATCAATAAAATCCCCTGTTTTTCTGTATTTTATCTACAATTTCTTGATTTCAGGGCACTGTACGACCATGTTTTGGGAGTAAATCCTCTCCTCCACCTTTGGAAATTAAAGCCCTATGAAGATATTTTCATTTTTTAATTGATTTCATTTAAATCCATTCAGGTTTGAAGATGTTATGAGAAAATCTCTTCAGGCGGGTAAAACCTTGATTTAGGGTAAGCAGTGTGTATTCAAAATTGTGTTTCTTAAGTTTCCACTGTTGAAAATTGTTATAAATTGGTGTGTAAGGAGTTTTAAGTGTATCCTAAAGGATTCCTAGGTTTTAGATCCTATACATATGGTTTTGGGCTGGTTCAAGGAAGCCCTAGGTCTATAAGTTGTGAAAATTCTGAAAATAATAGTGTACAATGGGGTTTTAAGAGATTTGATTGTGGTAAATGTGTCCTTATGGATTAACCTTGTTTATAAAAGATATTTATGTGTATTTTGAGCCATCTCTAGATAGGGTTTGATGAATCTATGAGTTTGTGGCCATTGTTTATTGGCTGAACAGTTATGGAAGGCCAGTGATAGTCCTAATTTAGAGTCTAAAGTGAAGGTTTAGTATAAGTGTTTGTTGAAATATCATGAATAAAAATTTGGGAATGGTCTCACTCTATTTTTCAGATATACTGGTACATGTTGGTGCCATTGGTGAAGTGAAATGGGCTTGGGGATTTGAAGTTTCTTATTGATGGGCCCTAAATGGGCATAGTTGCTAATTAGGACAGTCCATTTTGAGAGTTCTCCTATTTGAGTTGTTTATGTTGGTGAAAGTGTTTGAGTCAGTAAATTTGGTGTTGATAATGGTATTTTGAAGATTCAACAAGAATTTCTATTCCTTAATCTCAGTTTTGGTGTTATGAAACATGAGTTTTGTGAAGGAAAGGTGAGTCCTAGTTGCAAGGACAAGCAAGATTTGGTTGTGTTCTTGTCAAGTTGGGTTTGATGAAGTTTTTTGTGCCCCTGCATTATCATTAGTTTGGTATCAGAGCTCAAAAAGGTTTGGGCAAAGAAAGAGTTTGTGTGTTTGTGGTTGTGTGGTTGTGGTTTTGTGTAGGTTGGTGGCCAAGAGACTAGGTAGAGAAAAGTGGAAAGACCTTGGTGAGACAAAGAGTTGAGAAGAAGCAATGAGAAACTTGCTTGAGTAGAGAATAAGATGGATTTGCTGAGAAGGCATTTGCAGGTAGAGGAAAGAAGAAAAGAGAGAAAGAGGAAAGATAAGGTTGAAAGAGAGATAGCAACCTAAAGCAATACATAAGAAGATTGGATTTGGAGTTCTAAGAGTCCTAGTTGAGGATGTAACAATTGATCACACAAATGACAAGTTGGCACTTGATAGTGAAAAAGAAGATGGTATGGCCCAATAAGAAGATAGTCAAAAGGAGAAGACAAATGAAGAGAATAGAGGAAGAAGTGTTTGAAGATGCAAAAGAGGAATTCATGGATGAATAATACAGAGGTATTGCAACCATTCCTGAGCATGGAGATGAAGGTGTAGCAGAGATAAAGGACCTAATCTTAGAGGGAGAAAATATTGAGTTGGTGTCAAGATTGGATGAAGAGAAGGTCAAGGACAAATTCGTCCTAGAGACTTACAAAGAGTTGAAGAAAGATGGAGGTATTGTGGTAGAAACAATGTATCATTTCTTTTTAGTACTAATATTTTGGATAGGGATCAATTTGAAGATCAAGGTGCAGCAGATAGGAGAAGGACAAAGGGAGATTGTAACACTTCAAGGCATGAAGAAGCAGATTCCAGGAGGCAAGACAAAATGGAAGCAAGTCGGCATAGACCAACTAAAACCAAAGGTGAAGATGAAAGTTGTTGCAGGGAATAGATGACTACTAGGAGGAGCATTTAGATCCAAGAGGACTTGGAAGTTTTTATTTGGCCGGGACAATGGTGCAAGTGGACCCTTGCAAGAACATGCCTCAATGAGGCAACTTCAAGTTTTTGGTTTAAATATGATGTCTTGGTGTTGTAATAAGGTCAATTATACCATTTTTAGTTTGTTTTAGGTCAGAGTTGATCATTTTGGGGTCATTGGATACATAATTTAAAAGTTGCAAAATTTGACAAAATGTTGTCAAAACAATATTGTAAAAATGCAACAAATTGTAAAATAGGGGAATGTGAAAGGTCAGGTAGTTACAGAGTTAGTTTTAGGCATTGGTGTTGGTTTATAAAATCAATTTGAACCTTCACAAACTTTGTGGAAGGTTGGAGGATGATGTATGAAAGAAGAAATCAATGAAATCCCCTATTTTTCTGTATTTTATCTACAATTTCTTGATTTCAGGCCATTGTACGAAAATGTTTTGTGAATAAATCCTCTCCTCCACCTTTTGAAATTAAATCCATGTGAATCTACTTCATTTAAATCCATTTAGGTTTGAAGACGTTATGAGCAAATCTCTTCAGGCAAGTAAAACCTTGATTTAGGGTAAGCAGTGTGTATTCAAAATTGTGTTTCTTAAGTTTCCACTATTGAAAATTGCTATAAATTTGTGTGTAAGGAGTTTTAAGTGTATCCTAAATGATTCCTAGGTTGCAGATCCTATGCATATGGTTTTGGGTTGGTTCAAGGAAGCCCTAGGTCTGTAACTTGTGAAAATTTTGAAAAATAACAATGTAAAGTGGGGTTTTAAGAGATTTGATTGTGGTAAATGTTTCCTTCTGGATTAACCTTGTTTTTAAAAGATATTTAGGTGTATAGTGAACAATCTATAGATAGGATTTGATGAATCTATGAGGTTGTGGCCATTTTTTATTGATTGAACAGTTATGGCAGACCAATGACAGTCCTAATTTGGAGTCTAAAATAAAGGTTCAGTATAAATGTTTAATGAAATATCATGAATACAGATTTGGGAATGGTCTAACTATGTTTTGAAAATATACTGGTACATGTTGGTGCCATTGGTGAAGTGAAATGGGCTTTAGGGATTTGAAGTTGCTTATTGATGGGCCCTAAATGGGCATAGTTGCTAATTAGGACAGTCCATTTTGAGAGTTCTCCTATTTGAGTTGTTTATGTTGGTGAAAGTGTTTGGGTCAGTCAATTTGGTGTTGATTATGGTATTTTCAAGATTCAACAATAAGTTATATGCCTTAATATTTGTTTTGGTGTTATGAAACATGAATTTTGTGAAGGAAAGGTGAGTCCTAGTTGCAAGGACAAGCAAGATTTGGTTGTGTTCTTGTCAAGTTTAGTTTGGTTAAGTTGTTTGTGCTCCTGCATTGTCATCAGTTTGGTATCAGAGCTAAGAAAGGTCCGGGAAGAGAAAGAGTTTTTGTGTTTGTAGTTGTGTGGTTGTGGTTTTGTGTAGGTTGGTGGCCAAGAGACTAGGTAGAGAAAAGTGGAAAGACCTATGTGAGGCAGAGAGTTGAGAAGAAGCAAAGAGAAACTTGCTTGAGTAGAGAATAAGATGGATTTGTTAAGAAGGAATTTGCAAGTAGAGGAAAGAAGAAAAGAGAGAAAGAGGCAAGAGAAGGTTGATAGAGAGATAGCAGCACTGAAGCAAGACATAAGAAGATTGCATTTGGAGTTCTAGGAGTCCCAGTTGAGGATGGTATAGTTGATCACACAAATGACAAGTTGGCACTTGATAGTGAAAAAGAAGATGGTATGGGCCATTAAGAAGATAATCAAAAGGAGAAGACAAATGAAGAGAATAGAGGAAGAAGAGTTTGAAGATGCAGAAAAAGAATTCATGGATGAAGAAGACAAAGGTATTGTAGCCATTCCAAAGCATGAAGATGAAGGTGTAGCAGAGATAAAGGACTTGATCTTAGAGGGAGAAGATATTGAGCTGGTGTTAAGATTGGATGAAGAGAAGATCAAGGATGAATTGATCTTAGAGACTTACAAAGAGTTGAAGAAAGATGGAGGTATTGTGGTAGAAACAATGTATCATTTCTTTGTAGTACTAATATTTTGGACAGGGAACAATTTGAAGATCAAGATGCAGAAGATAGGATCTAAGGACAAAGGGAGATTGTAACACTTCAAGGCATGAATACAGATTTACTTTCCAAAGCTAAGAATAAGAATTCACTATCATCAACCTCCTTTTTAGATTCATCATCAGAAATTCCCGCTTCTTCTTTAACATAATAAAACTTATATTTCTTATCCTTCCTATCCTTATCCTTATAATCCTTGTTCTTCTTATGCACAACTCTATTTGGACATCTTGAAGCATAATAACCAATATTACCAAAACTAAAACATTTAAAGGGAAACATACCTTTATACTTTCTGGTTCCTTTCTTCAACTTCCTGGTGAAGTTTTCTTCCAACTCATCAACACCATCACTATATGGTTCCTCTTCAATCTTCAATGCCTTAAATGCCATTTTTGTCTTTTCTTCTATCTTGTCTTCTTTTCAAAGCTTTTTCAACTCAAATGCTTGCAAGGTGCCGAACAACTGTTCCAAAGTGTAAGCCTTAGGATTATATACTTCTTCAATGACTAAGATCTTATCATTGTAGCACTTTGGTAAGGTTATCAAGATCTTCTCAATATATCTTCACCTGATAGTTTTTCTCCTTGATTTCTAACTTCATTTGCAGTCAATTCAACTCTTTGAAAGAAACTTGTAAACTCTTCACCTTCTTCCATCTTTAGATTCACAAATTTGCGCTTTGTCGCTAGCTTCTTTGTCAATTTCACTATTTCATTTCCTTCATACATATCCTCCAACTTCTTCCAGACTTCATATGCAGCTTCCAAAGAAGAAACCTTTGCTCGCTCATTTTTAGATAAACCACTGCAAATAGCATACTTCGCCTTCTCATTTTCTTCATAAGCAAAGATCTCATCTGCAGTAGTAAGACCACCGGACGTGGGTGTATACTTTGTCTCAATAGCCTTCCAGGTCTTAAAACCAAAGGAGATAATATATCCTCCAATCTGTCCCTTCCAGTCATTGTAGTATGTTCCATCGAACATAGGGATCACCAACTTATGCACCATCGGATCTTCCTTAAGCGGCTAAGCTCAACAACAAGGAAACAAAGCTCTGATACCAATTGTTAAATAGGCGCAAGACAACTGAGAGGGGGGTGAATTAGTTGTCACACAATTCAAACTTAAAACTTCAACACTTATTAATTCCACAACCACACTTTTCTTTTTATTAAGTAAGAGCATGAAACACAAATAATAGAAAGAAAATCAACATAATGAGCACCAAATTTTTATGTGTAAAACCCAATGAGGGAAAAACCACGGTGAGGGTTAATCACAATATAAAAGATTATAAAACAAAGGCTCACTGCCAAGGGCTCACTACCCAGAAGAGGACTCATTGTCCAAATACAAAGGCTCACTACCTACAGAAAGGAATCACTATCCAATAGGGAGGCTCACTGCCTGCAAATACAAAAAAGTACAAAAGATCCACCACAACAATTAATGCACATCCACAGGATTGCAGAAACCTTTAGCTCACTACCTTCAACACGTTGAAAAAATGCTATCACAACTCACACACACACTTCTGCTCTTATGATTTGTGGCTCACTTTTGTCACTTTGCATTACACTGTCATACAAATCTTCACAGTTTGACTTGCTTTTATACCATCCTCAACCTTAGAAACTTTCTCCAAGGTCAGCCACAAATACCTTATTTCATAAATTCAAAATAGGTCGGCAACTCAAAATTCCCATGGTGGAAAGGAATGAGAGTGGACCAATAAAACATTTAACCAAGATTGAAAAATAATGTCTCAGATCAATCACACGCTTCCTCAAATTAATTTTATTCTTCGAATGAAGTGTAAACACCAGGTCGGCCGAACCTAATGAAAACACAAATAATCATTGATGCACACGCTTCCCAACCAGAAGATGACACGTGGATGCCACAACACGCTTCCTTAAGCACGATAATACATCTTAGAATCTTCCAGATGCATCCGCAGCAAAACAACAGACTTCAACCACTAAGCATCTTTCACCAGTCCATCCAGACTATATAAACTTCACACTGAATTACTGAAACATGACTTCCAGATCACCAATCTTCAAACCTCTTTTCCAGAGTATAGAAAAGACCTTCACAAGACATATTCCAGATCCACAAGATCTGAAATGAAACAGAGAAAAATTGCAGAGCAACAATATTTCTCCTAGTCCACAAAATACCAACTCTGCCAGAATAGTTCACATACCAATGAACGTAACTTTCACATACCATCACACCAAAAGCTAAAACTTAGGATATATCACAACTAAATCACCATTATCAAACCTTCAGGCATAAGATCAACATAGGAGAAATGCAGAGCACATTCTGAACACTTTCAACATTATGTTTTCTCTTCTTTATTTTTCTCAAAAGCACTCATAAACTTATCAAACCAACACATTTGCAGCACTATAAAGATAACTCCATGTACTCACAAAATCACAGCAGCATCTCAGCCATACATGTACAAACTACAACATAACTATGTTGACATCAATGACAACATTAATGGCAACACCACCAAACTTGTTGTAGCGTCCCTCCATTTTGACTGTCTTTGAATATCGAGTAAGTTGTTTATTTGTGTCTTGTAAAGTCATGTTGACCTTGTCATTTGACGTTGTTTTAATTTAATGGATAACATCTCTGGTTTATCATAAAAGATTTGAAATAATAACTCCTAGTGTCATTTTCTTTTATAAGGAACTTGTTACATGATTTATCTCTCTAAATCGAGTGAAACTTTCGTCCTTATACTCTCTTACTTTTGAGGAAAGAAATTATATAGTAGGAATAAAGGTTGTTTTATTTAATCTCTATTATTTAGTTGTATCTTCTTTTAAATTAAAAGCAAAGGTGATCCTCAAGAAACATAGGTATAGGATTTCGTTATATAGGCCATATATTAATAAGCATGATATTGTAAGCATCATGATCAGTATATAAATGCATAAAAGAGGCCATCATTTTAGAGAATACAAAATGGTAAAAAAGATAAATAAAATAAATAAGTGATGTAAATATAGACGTATGCAGCATAAAATATAATAGAAAATATAGAGTAAGTAAATTAAAAGATAAGTCAGAGATAAAAAGTATAATATTTGCTTACAATCAATTGAAAATGTAAACAAGAAATTAGAGGTTTATTATTATTTTGCCTTACATATAAATATGGGTGATATTATTAATATTATTATTTTTATCTAAAATACAAGGTTTATACTAGTATTATTGCTATGCGGAATATTTAGGGCGACTTCATTCTAATTGATGGCTCAAAAATAATATTATTATTTAATCTAAGCTTGAATTAAAAACTATTATGATTTAATTCTTAATTACATTGTATTATTATTTTCATTCTTCTTAACGGTGATAACCAAATATCGATTCCTCCACGTGCCATGTAAATTCTCTCACATATTTCATGAAATCTTAACTTAAAAATTTGCAAAAACTTTTATTTCCTTACGGCTGGCAATTGCATTGAGGGGAGGAACTGAGTAAAATAAAAACACACTCTTGTTAAAAAGAGAGGGGAGTAAAAGAAAGGAAGTGGACAGCTGGTTCTGGAAAAGAGGAGGTTAACGGGAGTAACAGAGGAGCTTGAGGAAACAACAAGAGGGTGAAGGTAATTTCCATTTTTATCCTTCGTACGCTATTTTAATTTAATCCCTATTATTACCATTCAATGGCTGCCAATCTTTTATTCCTTTCACCGTGGCGTTGGGTTATTTCTTTTAATCAATACGTTACTGACAGGGATTAAATTTGATGGTCGTATGGCCGTATTTAGTCATTTTAGCTGTAAAATACAATTAAAATTTTAGGAAGAGTGTATCACTTGAAAGGCAAAATATTAGTTAAACTGTCAAAATTTCTATGTAATTGTTCCTATGTATGTTTTTTCAATCTACATATATTTTTCTTAAAATAAATAACCTTTAATATTTGAAAGACAACTTCAAATATAAATGACCGTCGCAAAAAAATTGCTTGACAGACAGGGTCGACCGTCAAATTTAAGCCAGGAATTATTCGTATATAATCTCCCTAATACCTTTGGCAACCTATCGCAGCTGTAGAATTTAGACTTTGGAGGGTCGTATAAATTTAAATAATCTCCCTGATACCATCGGCAACCTACCACTGCTGCAGTGTTTAGACTTTGGAGGGTGTATAAATTTAAATAATGACCCTGATACCATTCGCAACCTATCACAGCTGAAGTATTTAGGCTTTAGAGAGTTTAAACAGCCTCCCTGATATCATTGGCAACCTGCGAAGAGAGGGACTGGCGTTTCGCTACGAATTCCTGACCACAAGTCTTCATCCTCGCAGTGGTGGGAAAAGACAAGAAGAGAGGAGTTGGGAAATTTGGGGGAATTTGGCTTTACAACTGCCAAATGCGTTGCTTGAAAGTTTCTACAGTTTTTCCAACAAATCCATTTTGTACATAATTTATGTTTGCACAGTGAGGTGACGGAGGCCTGAGCTGAGGTGATAAATCTGCCTCTCACATTTTCTTGACAGCCTTTTCAACAAACTATTTTGCGCATATCTTTGCAGTCATTCATTCCATGAGATATCTCAACGAAGATATCTGTCATTAAGAATAAATTCCATGCATAGCCAAAAAATAAAATAAAATCTGCAACATCATTTTGCATCTAAACCCTATCCTGTGCTCTCCATGATGACTTATGATTTCAAACCTGCAAATAAAATAAAAAAATCAGATGAGGAAACGATTGAAAAATTGCTGCACAGAGCTTTGTTTATTTAGCTTTATGCACTTTATCTAGGGCACCCAAAATGGATCTGAATGGAACTTAGTGCAGAAATTAAATTTAGTTTAATCTTTAGCCTTTGCATGTATTTTATTAGGTTTAATGTATTGCTCTTCAATACTGCTACGTGTTCTTTTTCTGAGGTATATCATACACCTTTCTTTTCTGACACTCGAGCAATTCTTATAGTGTTTACATCAAGAATGAATCCAAATAAATATTACCTTGGACGTTGGGTAATAATTTAAAAAAAAGAATAGATGGTTTAGGAGTTTTTAAGCTTTTATAATGATTACAAGAGATAACGTATAAGGAAGGATAAATATAATAACATAAAATTTAAAACCTTAAAGAGGAGCCTCCACGTTTACTTCTCTTAAGAAGTCCATACTTAAATATAGATTTCCTTAGTATCCTCTTAATTATGAATTGAAACAAAGAAAACTAGTATTCCTTGGGGATGGGAAAAGCATCACTTTTAAAATTAGAAATATATATCTATATAATTAGATATTTAGCATATTCTTTTGAAAAGGCAAGGCATATTTTGGTTATCTATGTATTATTTTTTTAATGGGAATTTTTATCTTTTCCTTACAAGTCAATGAATGAAATATATATAAAATGAATATATTTATCCTTATAATTATTTTATAAGATAAAAGAGAAATAATTAAATAAATAAAATATATATTAAAATTAAGATAAGGGAATACAAATAAATAAGGATAATAATGAAAATAAATAGTGGTATTATTATTGAGTTTATTACAAAAAGAAAAAGAAAAGAAAATAAAAATAAAATCACTGGTGTTAAAGAAAGCGTTTTTGTGTATTGACAATGTTATGGTGGTAATAAAATAAATAAATAAATATTACAAGTAACAAATAGTGGTCAATAGAAATGTTTATGTATTACTGTTACAAAATGATTTGTTAGTTGTGTTTTTGTATAAGGTGTAAATTTTGGGCATGTGATAAAAGGTTTTCTTTTTGTCAAATTCATTTATATAGATAGGCACATCAATTATGGGAGAAACGAGCTTAGTAGTATAGTAGATTTTGCATGGAAGAAGGTAATAAATTTAGGGAAGAAATGAGTTTTATTTATGCTAAACAAAATAAAGAATAATATGCCCCTGCGTCCCTACATTCTCTAATTCAAAAAAAAAGAATAAAAAGAAAGAAAGTAACTATTCTCTCTCAAAAAGTACCTTACATTTAAGATAAAAATATATGTTCTTTTCAAAAAGTACCTTACATTTAAGATAAAAATATATGTTCTTTTAGAATTTTATTAATTATTGTATCTAATTTAAATGGAAAGGTAGGTTAAAAATATTAATTTGTGAATTCTTTTATATAGTGGAAATTAAAATCTTAAGTATATATATATATATATATATATATATATATATATATATTTATATGTTTTCTTATTTTATGATTTAATTTTATAGTATTAATTTGTGATTTTTCTTTTAGTTTAATAATTAAATAAATATTATTTTTTTAATAACTAATTCTTCACATCCTATAGAACTAAATCAGGAGCAATGATTCTCTTATTTGTATATTCTAGAAATCATGGGTAAATCAAGAACAATGGTACTCTAGGCATTATATCGACAAAATCCTAATGTCAAGTGTTGTCAAAAATATATCATTATTGATTATGTTAGTTATTATTTGGATTGTAAAGTATTAGCATGGTGGATATATATGCATATATATAAAATTCAAATATCATCTTTGTACTATTGTTAGCACCTTGAATAATCTTTGAAATAGTTTCATACATTAAGCTAGCTTTTCATATCTCATTAAGTTATTAAGTTTAAGTGTTATTTGTTTAAGTTACAAATGATTATTGACACTGATTTGATATTATTAAAAATGTGTTGTGAATGGGTTGAATTTACTATTGTTTTCATGGTTGTTGGATGTTGGGAAAAATTTGGTTATCATGAGCATTCGAGAAGCATTACGTGAGGTTAGTGGATAAATAAAGAATTTTAGAAAATATGAAAATATTATCACATTTGGATGTATTGATTGTTGATGCTCATTGATTTTGTTTAAGTTGTTTATTAGTCATATTTTTAGCTTGTTAGGGTATCGTGTGTGGAGAAAATTGAGGTCTCCCTTGGATGCCCTACTGGCCGGTTTACTGTTGATAATTATGGTTGATGTTGTATTAACTTGACTACGTTATCTTGATTCAACTTGAAGGTCTCGTTATGATATTGTCTCTTTTATTCTTCGCTTGTCGTTTTGTGAATTATGGAAGTTATATAGTCATTTTGTGGTTCCATGATATAAGTCTTCCTTTTGTGTTAATTCTAATTGAGGAGACTTTATACATTGTGTTTCTTGTAGTCATATTTTGAGATGGTTGGGAACTTGATATGTTTGAATTACCTTCAGTAGGAGTTTGTGGATTTTTGGCATTTTAGGCTTCCAAAGGAAATAGTGAACTAGAATTATATTGGTTTTCCACGGACGGACCATTGTGATTCATTGATCTTATTTCAGATTTTGAGCTTGTGGGCATTACCTTGTACCATGACGTTGAATTTTGATGTGGTGGGTAGTACCTCCATTGTTCTTGTTTTCAATTATATGGAATGGGTTGCGAGATGGTTCTTGCCTCACATGTTGTGAGTTATGTACACTTTGATTTTTATGTGAGCCGAGGTACAACCCTTCCTTGTATTTAGTTTTGGTGTCGTAAGGAGAGTGGCTCTTCATGGGGGTCGGCGCACAAAGGGGCCATCAGGGTAACCCATGGAAGAGTTTTCTAAACAAGTGATAACTTAATCAATGAACTAGTGGGTTTGGGTAGTTAAACACTAAACAAGACTAATTATGTGCCCCACCCATTCCGTTAGTGCTTTCATAGGCTAAGGATGGGATGAGAAGACCTGGTTGGTAAGATCACTACCTTGTCCTCATGAAAGGTAAGTGGTTCCGCATGAGTCTCCCTATGGAGCGGTGTCTTGAGATAGGCAGTCAGGATAACCATAGATGGAGGCGACACCTTGTGATAGGTTGTCTGGATAATCCATGTAAGGCCATGCGATGACACTCTCCTACAATACCCATTTATTTTCCCTTGTTTGGTTTCCTTTGGGAGTGTTGTTTGAATTGTTGATGTTGTTGAGGCAATTAGTTCTTGGTGTTTGTTTTTGAAGCCTCCAAGTTCTATCTTTTAGTGTTGCACACATGCCTCATGAGAACTTGATTGATGTTAATGAAAGGTGCCCTTAATATTTATTGTTGGTTGATATTGTGATTTCATTTGAAGGCTTTGGATCCTATTATTGTTGGCACTTCTTATGGTTATTTAGTGTTGATCTATAATACTGGCATTTGGTTTTGTTTGACTTTTCATTATTTGTTGTGGCTATGTGATGGAAATGTTATGGTTTGATATCTTATATTGTAGTTATCCTTGTTGTGGAGTCTAGTTTTCTTTTGGTTTGTTTGACTGTTTTGGTTGAGGATTGGGGATCTTTCTTTTCAACTCCTAGCACGAGGGGTGGTCTTTCAGGTCCATGTAGTCGGGTGGAACATGATATGCACCCCATTGGGTCCCCAGTCTAAGTTCGTGTCGATGTATTTGATCCAGAACTCCACCTCAGTTCAATTGTAACATGTTCTTTTATGTATCAATCTTGTATTTGATGTATCTTTTACTCTATGTGATGAGATGCATTGATGTGCATATGTACTCTTGAAGTAATGTAATGTACCCCTGAAGTGGTTTGATGTACTCCTGAAGTGATGTAATGTACTCCTAGAAAGGCTATAGTGTATTATTTTACCTTTGAAAACCTTATGTCGTAGTCGTTATTTGATGTGTTGTATCTGTGGAAATATACTCCACAACTGTTATATTGAACTATGAATTGAAATGTAATAAAATTTTGTATGTATCTTTTTCATCTCTCTTGATCATGGATGGTTGTATGTTATCTTTATGTAATCTTGGTTTGTTCGTTATCATATGGTATTAGCTCAAGATTTCATGATGCCGTCTCGTGTACCCCAAAGGACATAGTGGTCATTGTAATTGTATAATTTCCTTATATGTAATATATGTTCATATTCATCTTATTATTGTTCTACTTTCAAAAAAAAAAATTGTGTGGTAATTTGTTGTTCCTATTGTCCTTTGGGGTTTGCATGGTGGGGCGTCACACTTTCTCATATTTGCAACAATCTCCCCCTTTGTCATTGATGGCATCACATGATGTGAAAAAAACCATCAAAAACAACATCAACCTTCACAATACCAGGAGAAATATTTTTCACATGACTTTTCTCTCCCCCTTTAACATCAATGGAAAAGATCAACAACTCTTATTACTCCCCCTTAGGAGCACACTCATACTACAACAATGAAAACCATTTCTACTTCCCCTATGGAGTAGACCCTTTTATCAGTCCAGATAAATGAATAAATTTGTGAATTCACTAGACTGATGCACCTTCATGTGCACCTAGTTCAGAGGGCCAATGACCCCCAACATCTCCCTAAGATGCTCAAAATTATCCTTCAGAAAAGCCTTAGTAAATATGTCTGCAATTTGTTCCTTTGTTGTCACATACTCCAATCTGACCTCATTCTCTAACACTTTTTCTCTCAGAAAATGATACTTGATAGATATGTGTTTTGTTCTTGAATGCATAACCAGGTTCTTTGAAATGTTTATTGCACTTTTGTTGTCATAGAAAATAAAGATAGGCTCATCACATACCACACCAATGTCCTTCAGTGTTTGCTTCATCCATAAAACCTGTGTGCAACAGGATGTTGCAGCAATATATTCTACTTCTACTATGGATAATGAAACTGAGTCTTGATTTTTGCTCAACCATGAAACTAATCTTCCACCAAGAAAGAAAGCACCACCACTAGTACTCTTCTGGTCATCTACATATCTGGCCCAATCAACATCTATATAAGCACTCAGGGTGAAATCATTACTTTGAGGATACCATAGTCCATAATCCAGTGTACCTTTCAGATATCTAAATATCCTCTTTACAGCTACAACATGTGCCTCTTTAGGATTTGCTTGGAATCTGGCAACTAAACACACTGCATGTAGAATATTCGGTCTAGTAGCAGTAAGGTACAATAGTTCACCAATCATAGATCTATATTTGCTCTGATAAGTCTTAGCAGATTCATCATCTTTGCTCAGTTTACATCTGGTTACCATAGGAGTACAAACCAATTTGGAATCATCCATCCCAAACTTCTTCAACAACTCTTTTACATACTTAGATTGTGAAATGAATATCCCTTTATCAGTTTGATTCACTTG
Source organism: Sequoia sempervirens (assembly GCA_007258455.2). Classification (NCBI taxonomy): domain Eukaryota; kingdom Viridiplantae; phylum Streptophyta; class Pinopsida; order Cupressales; family Cupressaceae; genus Sequoia; species Sequoia sempervirens. The sequence continues at coordinate 30,022 of VDFB02127456.1, forward strand.
TAAACCAAGAAAGAAAGAAATTCACCAATCATAGACATCTCAAATTATTTTTGCATCTCTTCAGCAAGCTTTTTATACATACCTTCATTTCCACCAAAATGATATCATCAACATAAACAACTACTATCAACATTTTTTTACCTTGCACTTTGAAGTAAAGATTGATGTTAGCAGAACCTTTGCTAAATCCTTGCTTTGTCATATATCTGTCCATTCTTGCATACCAAGCTCTAGGAGCTTGCTTCAGTCCATACAATGCCTTCTTCAACTTACAAACCATGTCTGGTTTTCCAGACAATCGAAACCCTTCAGGTTGCTCCATGTGCACTTCTTCCTTCAACTCACCATTTAGAAATGTTGACTTAACATCCATCTGATACACTTTGATGTATTTGTGAGAAGATAAAGCCAAAAACATCCTTATAGCTTTCATTATGGCCACAGGGGAAAATGTTTCTTCAAAATGTATACCTTCAATTTGTGAATATCCCTTGCATACCATTCTTTCCTTATTCCTTACGACTTCTCTACTTTCATTCAACTTATTCCAGAACACCCATTTCAAACCAATCACATTTTTATTCATAGGCCTAGGGACTAGTTCCCCTGTCTGATTCTTTTCTATCTGCTACAATTCTTCTTTCATAGCTCTCATCTAACTCTCATCTTCGCATGCTTCACTTACAGATTTGGGTTCAATTTTAGATAATACACAAATTTACCTTTGCTGCAACTCTGCTTCTTGTCTTCACACCTTCACTTTTATCTTCAATTATCTGATCCTCCGGATGATTCTTCTAAAAATACTTAGGAGTTATGACAGTAGGTTTCGGTTCATTTTCTTCTTCTTCTCCTCCTTCTTCCACTTGTTCTTCTTTCTCTTCTTCTTCATTCTCCTTATTCTCCTCAAGTACATTCCCACAAATGGGATCATCAGTTCAACTTCACTAATCTCAATAGGTCTATGTATGTCTTCATCAACTTTCACATTAGCACTTTCAACAATCTTTCTCAATCTTTTGTTAAAGCATTTGTATGCTTTGTTAGTAGTAGAGTATCCAAGAAAGATTCCTTCATCACATCTAGCAGCAAACTTTCCAATATTTTCATCATCTCTTTTAATATAACATCTGCTTCCAAATACCTTGAAATATTTCACTGTAGGAGTCTTACCAGTCCATAACTCAAAAGAAGTCTTAGTGTTGTTTTGTCTAATTTGAACTCTATTAAGAACATAAACAGTAGTATGTATCGTTTCTCTCTAGTACACATCCAGTACATTTGATTCTTTCATCATGGTTCTAGCAGTTTCCTGTACTGTTTGGTTTTTCCTTTCAACTACTCCAATTTGTTGAGGGGTTCTCGGAGCATAAAATTGTCTTCTTATGCCATTTTCATAGAATTCATTAAATTCACCAGAGGTGAATTCTCCACCTTTATCAGATCTCAAACACTTGATTTTCAAGTTTACTTCATTTTCCACTCTTTCTTTGAATACCTTAAACCTATCCAAAGCCCGAGTCTTTTCTCTAAGAAAAGCAACCCATATCATTCGAGTGTAATCATCAATAAGCAACATGAAATATTTGTCACCATTTAGGCTTCTAGTCCTGGTTGAACCACAAAGATCAGTATGAATTAACTCCAACATTCTGGTAGTATAATGCTCTTTTCCCTTAAAGCTGCATCTTGTCTATTTCCCCAATTGACAACTTCTACAAATAGCATTACCAGGTCTTGTGATTCTAGGTAGTCCTCAAATAATATCTTTTGCATTGATCTTGACCAAGTTATCAAAATTCACATGTCCCATTCTCCGGTGCCATAACCAACTTTCACCAATTTGAGATACAAGGCAATGACCATCAACTCCTTTCAACTGATAGATATTTCCATGAGTTCTTCTTCCAGCAACAATCATATCTCCACTCTCGGATCCTTTCCTAATTTCACAAGTATTATTCTGAAACACAAGTTTGAAACCATTGCTACACATCTGACCAACACTCAAAAGTTTATGCCTCAAACCCTTCACATAATATACATCATCAGTACTATGCACTCCATCAAAACTAGTTGAACCCTTCCCATAGATCTTTTCTCCTAAATCATCACCAAACATAACTAAACCACCATCATATTTCTCACGTTTAGTGAACTTACTCTTATCTCCGGTCATGTGATTAGAACATCCACTATCAATTACCCAGTAGTCTTCATCCTGTCTTGCATGAAAATCAATAACCAAAGTACCTTCCATACAATTTCTCTTACTCTCTAGAGCCTTCTTGCTTACACATTTTCTAGGGTTAGTGGATACATATTTACTTTCCAAAGCTAAGAATAAGTATTCACTATCATCAACCTCATTTTTAGATTCATCATCATAAATTCTCACTTCTTCTTTAACATAGTACAACTTCTTCCATTTCTTATCCTTCCTATCCTTATCCTTATAATCCTTGTTCTTCTTATGTACAGCTCTATTCGAACATCTTGAAGCATAATGACCAATATTACCACAACTAAAAAATTTAAAGGGAAACATACCTTTATACTTTATGATTCCTTTCTTTAGATTCCTGGTAAATTTTGCTTCCAACTCATCAACACCATCACTATTTGGTTCCTCTTCAATCTTCAATGCCTTAAATGTTGTTTCTATCTTTTCTTCTATCTTGTCTTCTTTCTGGAGCTTTCTCAACTCAAATGCTTGCAAGGTGTCGAACAATTGTTCCAAAGTGTAAGTCTTAGGATTATATACTTCTTCAATGACTGGGATATTATCACTGTAGTACTTTGGTAAGGTTATCAAGATCTTCTCAATTATATCTTCATCTGATAGTTTTCCTCCTTGATTTCTAACTTCATTTGCAGTTAGTTCAACTCTCTGAAAGAAACTTGTAAACTCTTCACCTTCTTCCATCTTTAGATTCACAAATCTGCACTTCACTGCTAGCTTCTTTGTCAATTTCACTCTTTCATTTCCTTCATACATATCCTCCAAATTCTTCCAGACTTCATATGCAGTTTCCAAAGAAGAAACCTTCGCTCACTCATTTTTAGATAAACCACTGCAAATAGCATACTCCGCCTTCTCATTTTCTTCATAAGCAAAGATCTCATCTGCAGTAGTAAGACCACTGGACATGGGTGTATACTTTGTCTCAACAGCCTTCCAGGTCTTAAAACCAAAGGAGATAATATATCCTCCAATCTGTCCCTTCCAGTCATTGTAGTCTATTCCATCGAACATAGGGATCGCCAACTTATGCACCATTGGATCTTCCTTAAGCGGTCAAGCTCAACAACAAGGAACCAAAGCTCTAATACCAATAGTTAAATAAGCATAGGAGAACTGAGAGGGGGGGTGAATTAGTTGTCACACAATTCAAACTTAAAAATTCAACACTTATTAATTCCACAACCATACTGTTTTGTTATTAAGTAAGAGCATGAAACACAAATAACATAAAGCAAATCAACACAATGAACACCATATTTTTACGTAGAAAACCCAATGAGGGAAAAACCACCATGAGGGTTAACTCACAATATAAAATATTATAAAACAAAGGCTCACTGCCCAAAAGAGGATTCATTGTCCAAATACAAAGTCTCACTACCTACAGAAAGGACTCATTGTCCAACAGGGAGGCTCACTGCCTAAAGATACAAAATAGAACAAAAGATCCACCACAACAATTAATGCACATTTGCAGGATTGCAGTGTTGGCTTCTCTTTTGTGCTATTTGTCCTTGATGTCAAAACTGATTGGTTTTTGGCATTGGCATATTCATTGGTGCATTTGGCTATTGATGTTTCAGTACTTGGCTTATTCAGTGATTCCTATATGGACAGTGATTTGATGGTTTATCTTTAGTCTTTTCTTGTGGTACTAATTTTTGGATTCATGTACATAGGATATATATCTGTTTAGTGGAGTTATTATTTCATACAGGTTGTTTGGCATGGCTGACTTCAGTTATTACATAAGAATTGTGGAGGTTGTTATAGATATGGGATTATAAAATGGCATCGACAGGTTTGACACATCATTGTGTATTCTTCACAAAGGCAATACTTTAACATTTGCACTTTGATGGTTTACATGGTGACATTCATAAACAAGAGGCAATGGAATATAGAATGGTTTGTATTTCTTATAGAAAAAATATGCTATATTTGATGACTTTAAGTTAAAGCCATTCATGGCCTTGATTTGGAATATTCGGGCTCCTCACAAGTGATATGGTTTACATTTTTCAAATTCTAGCTGATCATACCACTTTACATAATGTTTACACATCGGCCTTTTATTTGTGTTTAAAATGAAAGCCATTTAATAGCTATCGGCTATCATTCTATTGGTGATCACATTGTTAGTTTCACCTTTCATTACACCGAGCATACCATATTATATCGGGCTTACCATGTTATTATTTGTCTTAACCTCATTGTATTTACAAGCAAGTTGACTTCACCAAAGTCACACGGCAGTAACATTTGTTATCAAGTTTTTGTCGACAACCATCATTTGATATTGGTAATAATGTTGTCAGTTCCTTGACAACGGACTTAAAGTGATTATGATGTTTGTTAAGTGTTTCAGACTTCAAACATTATCAAAGTGAAAAAGGAACTTAAGAGTCTTTGCTTCGAAAGGAGTTAGGGAAAGTTCATTATGTTTTTTTTGCTCTGAAGACACTTCCCAGGGCCGCCATGGAGAATGTGCAATTACAGTATACAACTGGTTTTCGAGCTTATCTGTGTGTTGGAAGTTTGATGAGCTGCATAGTGAGACCATTATGGAATTTTCACAACCAATTGGTAATGTTTTGGCCGCCATGACAAGTATTTGGTTTTCAATCTGGAAAATATTGCGTTGGTTTTAAGCAACTGATTTTGTGGTTAAGAATTTGTTGAAGATTAGTTTCAGTTTGTGTTTAACCCAAGTTTATACTCAAGGGTTTTATTTTCAGTGGCTATACATTGAATTTCTTTGGATATTCTTCAAACCCATTATGGGTATCATGATTTAACTGTATTATTTTTTAGTTTATCCAAATCCTGGTTAATTTGGATACGGGTTTTGCAAATAAGAACTGTTCTATATTCATTGTATAAATATGTGGCTAGAAGCCATTTCTCAGTGAACAAAAAATTGGTATTGTTGAGAACAAGGGTTCTTGAGCATAACAGGGTTATGTTATTAAAGCAAAATCTTTTGTAAAAGAGAGATCTTAAAGAGTTCATATCTCTGATTCTTATTACAGAGATTGCATATATTTCAGCAAGGTTATATTGGTATTGTTTCATTTAGTACACATTTTTTAGTGGGCATTATTGAAAAATCATACTTGTATTCTTTTGAGATTTTGTGACTACAAATAATTAATGCAGTTATAAGGTCCTAATAGTTTGCATTATCATGAGATTTTGTTTCAAAAGAAGTTGGTGCTTCTAACTTGAAGTGGGTGCTTTAGTTTATTATTGGAGTTGGTGCTCCACATTGTTATTGGAGTTGGTGCTCCACATTGTTATTGGGTTGGTGCTCTAAAAAACATTGTAATAAGTTTGGAATTAAGCCTATAAGGCATTTTGGAGTGGTTTTTCTACCCCAAGAGGGTTTTCCACTCGGCAAATTTATGTGTCTCTCTTTTGTGTGGTTTGTGCCTATCTTGCGTAATCTTTCTTTCAGTCATTTGTAAAATTTGTTCATGCAATGCTCTGATACTTTTCACAGTTTCAAGTTGTCTTCAAGATCATAGTTCAATTGTTCATGTTAAATGTGTGAATGCTAAATTCTGCCATAAGTGAGTTTGTTGTCTTCTGCAAAAGAAAACATAAAAAATTTGTTCATTCAACACTATATGAATAATGTACATCATGCTTTGATATGAGTTGTTATATTTGATTAAGTCATTAAAACAATCATTCAAGATTCAGTGTTTACATTGCATATATAAGGTCACTATTGTTCAAGATCAAAAAGGGTTTAAATCTGCATTTCAAGTCATAAAAAGTTTGAAATATATTACTTTGATTCACCCCCCCTCTCAAAGTAATTCCACTTCCAACATGCAGAAACCTTCAACTCACTTCCTTCAACATACTGAAAAACTACTATCACAACTCACACACACACACACACTTCTACTCTTATGATTTGTGGCTCACTTTCGTTACTTTGCATCACACTGTCATACAACTCTTCACACTTTGACTTGCTTCTATACCATCCTCAACCTTAGAAATTTTCTCCAAGGTTGGCCACAAATACCTCATTTCATAAATTCAAAATAGGTCAGAAACTCAAAATCCCCACGGTGTCCTATAAGAGTGGACCAATAAAACATTTAACCAAGACTGAAAAATAATGTCTTGGATCAATCACACGCTTCCTCAAATTAATTTTATTCTTTGAATGAAGTGTAAACACTAGGTCGGCCAAACCTAATGAAAACATAAATAATCATTGATGCACATGCTTCCCAAACAGAAGATGACACGCGAATGCCACAACATGCTTCCTTAAAAATGAGAATACATCTTAGAATCTTCCAGATACATCCTCAACAAAACAACAGACTTCAACCACTGAACATCTTTCACCAGTCCATCCAGATAGTATAAACTTCACACTGAATTACTGAACATGACTTCCAAATCACCAATCTTCAAACCCATTTACTACAGCACAAAAAAGACCTTCACAAGACATATTCCAGATCCGCAAGATTTGAAACAAAACAGAGAAAAATTGCAGAGCAACAATATTTCTCCTAGTCCACAAAATACCAACTCTACCAGAACAGTTCACATATCGGCGAACGTAACTTTCACATACCATCACACCAGAAGCTAAAACTCAAGATATATCACCATTATCAAACCTTCAGGTCTGCACAAGCATAGGATCAACATAGGAAAAATGCAGAGCACATACTAGAGCACATTCTGAACACTTTCAACATTCTATTTTCTCTTCTTTATTTAATTTTCTCAAAAGCACTCAGAAACTTATCAAACCAACACATTTGCAACACTATAAAGAAATCTCCATGTACTCACAACATCTCAACAACATCTCAGCCATACATGTACATATTGCAACATACTGAACTATGTTGACATCAATGACAACATTAATGACAACACCACCAAATTTGCTCATATCTGCAACAGAATCGTGCAGGTGCACCCTTGCAAGAACATTCCTCCATGAGGATACGTCGAGTTTTTGGTTTAAATAAGATGTCTTAGCGTTGTAATAAGGTCAATTATACCATTTTGAGTTTTTTTTAGGTCATAGTTGATCATTTTGGGGTCATTAGATACATAATGTAAAAGTTGCAAAAAATGACAAAATGTTGTCAAAAAATATTGTAAAAATGCAACAAATTGTAAAATGGGGGAATGTGAAAGGTCAAGTAGTTGGAGAGTTAGTTTTAGGCATTGGTTTTGGTTTATAAAAGCAATTTGAAGCTTCACAAACTTTGAGGAAGGTTGGAGGATGATGTATGAATGAAGAAATAAATGAAATCCCCTGTTTTTCTATATTTTATCTGTAATTTCTTGATTTTAGGCCACTGTGCGGCCATGTTTTGTGAATAAATCCTATCCTCCACCTTTTGAAATTAAATCCTTGTGAATCTATTTCATTTTTCAATTGATTTCATTTAAATCCATTTAGGTTTGAATAAGTTACGAGAAAATCTCTTTAGGTGGGTAAAACCTTGATTTAGGGTAAGCAATGTGTATTCAAAATTGTGTTTTTTAAGTTTCCACCATTTAAAATTTCTATAAATTGGTGTGTAAGGAGTTTTAAGTGTATCCTAAAGGATTCCTAGGTTTAAGAGCCTGTGCATATGGTTTTGGGCTAGTTCAAGGAAGCCCTAGGTCTATAACTTGTGAAAATTCTTAAAATAACATTGTACAGTGGGGTTTTAAGAGATTTGATTGTAGTAAATGTGTCCTAGATTAAACTTGTTTTTAAAATATATTTAGGTGTATGGTGAGCCATCTCTAGATAGGGTTTGATGAATCTATGAGTTTGTGGCCATTGTTTATTGATTGAACAGTTATAGATGACCAGTGACAGTCCTAATTTGGAGTCTACAATGAAGGTTTAGTATAAGTGTTTGCTGAAATATCATGAATACAGATTTCTGAATGGTCTAACTATGTTTTGCAAATATACTAGTACATTTTGGTTCCATTAGTGAAGTGAAAGGGGCTAGGGGATTTGAAGTTTCTTATTGATGAGCCCTAAATGGCCATAGTTGCTAATTAGGACAGTCTTCGAGTTTTTGGTTTAAATAAGATGTCTTAGCATTGTAATAAGGTCAATTATACCATTTTGAGTTTTTTTACGTCATAGTTGATCATTTTGGGGTCACTAGATACATAATGTAAAAGTTGCAAAAAATGACAAAATGTTGTCAAGCAATATTGTAAAAATGAAACAAATTGTAAAATGGGGGAATGTGAAAGGTCAGGTAGTTGCAGAGTTAGTTTTAGGCATTTTTTTTGGTTTATAAAAGCAATTTGAAGCTTCAAAAACTTTGAGGAAGGTTGGAGGATGATGTATGAATGAAGAAATAAATGAAATCCCCTGTTTTTCTATATTTTATCTGTAATTTCTTGATTTTAGGCCAATGTACGGCCATGTTTTGTGAATCAATCCTCTCCTCCACCTTTGGAAATTAAATCCTTGTGAATCTATTTCATTTTTCAATTGATTTCATTTAAATCCATTCAGGTTTGAAGAAGTTATGAGCAAAACTCTTCAAGTGGTAAAACCTTGATTTAGGGTAAGCAGTGTGTATTCAAAATTGTGTTTCTTAAGTTTTCACCATTGAAAATTGCTATAAATTGGTGTGTAAGGAGTTTTAAGTGTATCTTAAAGGATTCCTAGGTTGCTGAGCCTGTGCATATGGTTTTGGGCTGGTTCAAGGAAGCCCTAGGTCTGTAACTTCTGAAAATTCTAAAAATAACAGTGTACAATGGGGTTTTAGGAGATTTGATTGTGGTAAATGTGTCCTTATGGATTAACCTTGTTTTTAAAAGATATTTAGGTTATGGTGAGCCATCTCTAGATGGGGTTTGATGAATCTATGAGTTTGTGGCCATTGTTTATTGACTGAACAGTTATGGTAGACCAATGACAGTCCTAATTCAGAGCCTAAAATGAAGGTTTAGTATAAGTGTTTGTTGAAATATCATGAATACAGATTTGTGAATGGTATAACTATGTTTTGTAGATATACTAGTACATCTTGGTGCCATTGGTGAAGTGAAATGGGCTTTGGGATTTGAAGTTGCTTATTGATGGGCCCTAAATGCGCATAGTTGCTAATTAGGATAGTCCATTTTGAGAGTTCTCCTATCTGAGTTGTTTATGTTGGTGAAAGTGTTTGAGTCAGTCAATTTGATGTTGATTATGGTATTTTGAAGATTCAACAAGAAGTTCTATGCCTTAATCTCATTTTTGGTGTTATGAAACATGAATTTTGTGAAGGAAAGGTGAGTCCTAGTTGCAAGGACAAGCATGATTTGGTTGTGTTCTTGTCAAGTTGAGTTTGGTGAAGCTGTTTGTGCTCCTACATTGTCATCAGTTTGGTATCAGAGCTAAGAAAGGTCTGGGCAAAGAAAGAGTTTGTGTGGTTGTGATTTTATGCAGGTTGGTGGCCAAGAGACTAGGTAGAGAAAAGTGGAAATACCTAGGTGAGGCAAAGAGTTGAGAAGAAGCAAGTAAAAACTTGCTTGAGTAGAGAATAAGATGGATTTGTTGAGAAGGCATTTTTAAGTAGAGGAAAGAAGAAAAGAGAGAAAGAGGCAAGAGAAGGTTGATACAGAGATAGAAGCAATGAAGCAAGACATAAAAAGATTGGATTTGGAGATCCAGAAGTCCCAATTGAGGATGGAATAGTTGATCACACAAATGACAAGTTGAAAATTGATAATGAAAAAGAAGATGGTATGGCCCATTAAGAGGATAGTCAAAAGGAGAAGAGAAATGAAGAGAATAGAGGAAGAAGAAGTGTTTGAAGATGCATAAGAAGAATTCATGGATGAAGAAGACAAAGGTATTCTATAAATTACCAAGTAGGAAGATGAAGGTGTAGTTGTTACTAATTTTTAGCGTCTTGCTTAACATTAGTAATCATAAAAGCAATTATTTGCTAGGGTACAAAATTTTTTATTACAAGTTATCAAGTGAAATTTTTGTTCTCAAAATGAAGGTTTTTTTAGGAATGATTTGCAAAATCATTCAATAGTTTAGACTAAATTGGTTGAACAGTTCAACAAAGCATAAAATAAACAAATTTCATTGAAGAAAACAATGTTCAAACTGAACCATTCAACTGTAGCAATTATTTTGTATAAGGAATTGCAGATTTAAGTACAAAATGCAGGAAAGTCATTCTTGATTATAGAATATATGTTTTAGAACAATTGCAATTGCATTGTTGCATTGTGCAGACAAAATAAATTCAGAAAAATAATGGAAGCCATTGCATGCCATGAATAATTCATTTATTAAGAAAAATGTTTTGTAATCCCACACAAGCCGTGGGAGTAGCCTGTTTTGATTCCTAATCAAATGTTGAATGAAATAAAGAATGCATTACACAACTGGAAGTAATGTAACAATAAGGTGAGAAGGCGATTGGTCATTGCCTGGAATGACGAATCATTGTTGTAGTTGTGTTGATATTTTTTCAGCTTCAGCATCAATTTCAACTCCAGCTAAAAAGTTTACCTGCAAAATTGTGAGGGGTGATGTTAGAGCAATGCGGAATCACATTTCATCTTATCCCTACAGTACCAACAGAAATGGAATGTACATCCTATCAATCATTCACCAATTAAAAAAGAAAAGCAGAGCACTAGAAAAGCTATCATATGATCTGCTTTTTACTAATTGGTTTGTGTCATGTGCACATACAAAGAAAAAATCATCAAGGAATCATTTGATCCAATGTTTTTACTAACTTGTTTGTTTAATGTGCAGAAATAGGAAATGTAGCGTTGTTGATCATCAGGCATTAATATGAGTGGGGAAAATGTTGCTCCCACAAGGGTAGAGCCCAGCTCGTTTAAGTTTTTGTGTTGCAAGTTCCAGATAGCCACCTCATATGAAAGAAATCATTGCATTGTTATAATAGCAAAGATATAATATTTTTAGATTTTCGAATGAGCAAGATTTTAAAATCAGCCATGATAGATATACAATTTGAAGCAGCTACTGTGATTGTAAAATAAAGAAAACAATTATTTAATGCTTTATTTTTCAGAAAAGGAAACATTCTTCAGTTTTAGCATCAAATATTTTCAGACACTTTCGCAAATATGCAGAGATATAAAAGGAAACATCAAGAGTGGAGAACAGAAAAAAGGTCTATGGCTATGGTTAATAAGTTTGAGCTGAGTTTTCATAATGATTTGTTCAACAAAGCACATAACTTAAAATATATAAAAGGTTCCTCATAGTTTCCTTCTGAAATTATAAAAAGGAGCTGGAATTTATGAATATAAACATATTCAGAAAAGCTTATGTGGCTGTAGCCATTATAAACAAAGGACATTCACAAGAATCTTCAGAAAGAAATATAGAAACCCTTATACTTTCTGAAGTATAAAGGCAACAACTATCAAAGCTACAAGGATTCTGGTATTGAATTCAACACACAATAAGCATATTGTTACCCTGTTTCAGAAAGAGAAGCATGAATGCATAGAGGCTGAACAATAACAACCTTAGATTTTTATTCCTTAGAGGTCGAGCTAAGTAAGTTCAATGGCGGCCTAAAAATCTACAAAAAAATTGAGGTTTTATCAAGCTCAAGCAAGTAAATGCAGAGATTCTATGGCGGCTTGATTATTAGCAAGTATTTAAGTCTGAAGTTGAGTTCTTAACAATGCACAGAGGGATTCAAGCCACAGTTTTCCATATTGTGAATAGATGAACATAGGTTTAAATGAAGGGTTTTAAGATTAATGTTTTTACTTTGCATATTCAACCACAATAATTTTTTTCTAGAGTAATCACAACAGAGAAAAACACCAACAACAACATGGCCACGACCTACCTGAGAAATTCATGTACAAAAACAAGGAATATTTAATATTTTGCTTTCTTTCAGTTTCAAGCTTTCTTCTATTTTCACCTCAAAGACTTAGACAAAAGCAGCCAAGCATGATGTTTTCATCAGAAACAAAGTTCCAGACAAAAAACATCTGAAAATACAAGAGGTCGTGCCTGAGAGCTTTTAAAAGCTTCAAAAAATGGAAGATATATGAATACAAAATGAATGCCAAATTGGAAATAAACCTTTTTTTTCATTTAATTTTAAACTTTTAAATCTTTATTTTAAATGATAAATATAAATCATTTAAATTAAATGATATTTCAAATGCAAGATAAAGTGTCTTTATTTTCAAAAGTCTAGTCAAAGGGAATCAAATGGAGCATTTAAAGCCTTTTCTTTATTCTTGGAGGAGGTTGAGAAAGTTTTTCCAACATATGGAGCAAAATCAGGGGTTTTGAGGCAGTTATTTATGAGTTGAACTTCAATTTTGAGTTCAGTTTGACTTAACTCCAATCAGGGAGTGTTTTGAGGCCTAAACTGAAGTTCACTTTCAGTTGTGACCCTCTTTTTGAGGGTTTTTTAGTTTCATACGACCCTTTGGAGTTGTTTGAGTTTTGACAACTCTTTTTGCATATGTGGAGGAGCATCTTCAGTTTCATGCCTTATTTGGAGGAGAGGAAGGACAACACATCTTTTCTTAGAGCCAAAATTTGAATTTGAATTTTGAGAGCCTTTTCTATAAGTTCTTCTCTTTTCTCTTATGTTCTCTAGTTCTTTATTTGGAGATTGTTGTGAGAGCATTACTCACATTTTGTAACTCATTTTCTTGTGAGATCTACAGATTTGTAATGCAGATACTTCTTATTTCTCAATAAAGAAGCTTATTTCCTTCTCTATTTTTTTTTGTTCTTTAGTAGTTGTTGTGAGTTACATGATTAAATATTGAATCCTTTCATTATTTTATCAATTCCTTCACTACTGAATGCATAAGATATTATGTCATAGTGCAGGTCTCAGTTTGTGTTTTAAGCCTCATGTTTAGGGATTCTGTGAAAACATTATTGTTTTCCTTACTCTTAGCATAAGTTTAAGCCTTACCTTAGAATCATTTATGCAGGCATAAGTTTATGAGTTGTGATCACATAGCTTTATTGAGTTTTTTTTGTAAGTTTATCAAAGTTGCAAGTCATTTTTGAGAATTGGTGAATCACCTTACTTTTCTGTTTTATGTTTACTTTATCCTTCTATCCTTTACCTCTGTTAAAAAACTAGTTTTACAAGAAAATCCAAAGGGAACCAGCGCAAAACCTGGAGGTCTATTCTCATCATAGGATACCCACAGCCTGAGAATAGTCCCATGTGCACAAGCTTTAATAAGTTATTTAGCTTAACTTCGGGTGCAAATCCTTGTGTTAACAATTTTGGCATGCCCGGTGGGACCTTGAACTATTTTATCAGTTCAAAAAGAGCTTATTTTGCTATTGTAACAGTGTGAGCAACAGTTTTTAGCCTTCAAGAAGGAAAAAATTCACACTTGGCAACTTTGAATCTCAGTTTCAGCAGTATTAGTGAGGAAGCATATGAGAAGTTATCAAAGAAGATCAAAAGAAGAGTCTGTAGAACATTCAGAATTACCAACAAGTAGTACCAGAATTGTTAGGACAACAAGCCCTGTTTCGTCCTTCAACAATTCACTGTTTATAAGTTCTGCAGTTCGAATTTCTGCTAATTCTATTATTTCTAGTGGTTCAACTTCACCATTAATCATCAATATGGCTTATCCTCCACCTAGGAATTAGCCTTTTGTTTCATTTGATCAAGGAAGACCCTTGAATTTAGCCCAGCATAATGATATTCCAGCTGCAGCCCTTAAAAGTTTACCATTCTTTACTGGTGAAGATCACACAACAACCATTGAACACATTCGAGATGTGGCTTCGTTGTGTGGTTTACATCATATAACTGAGCAAGATGTTGCAGTAAGGCTCTTGGAAGCCTCTTTCAAGGGTAAAGAATTTCAGTGGTTCAGAGGGTTACCAATGAATTCAATTACAACATGGGATTAGCTTGGAGAGAAGCTGAACAAACAGTTTGAAGATAAATTAGACCATTTGTCACTGGTGGAGCAACTTACTACCATCAAGAGAGCACCACATGAACTTTTGATGGACTTCAACTATCGGTTTATAAAGACCTGGAATCAAATTCCAGCTACGGTAAATCCATCAAATGATCATGATTTTTTGTATTACTTAAAAGCATTAAATAGTGAAATTGCACTTTTGATTCAATCTTTAGGAGGGGATACATTACCAGCAGCATTTGATATAGCTGTTAGGGCAGAAAATAATTTAATTCAAGATGGAAAGTTAGCCCCTAGGCCTCTTATGCCTTATTTTGCTGATATACAACCAATTACCCCAGTTTTGCCACCTACTATAGCTATTGTTCCTGCATTTCCAGCCTTTAATTCACAAGTAACAACTCAAGAGCATGTTGTTCCTAATCAGTTTCAGGAACTAGTTAGCATAAAAGAGCAAAATCAAAATATTCAAAAGACCTTACAGACCTTTGGTAATGAGTTGGTTAATATGAAGAAGTAGCAAAGTCAGCCACCATACCAAGCCCCTTACCAAGCTCAGTATTAGTCCAATCCTCAGATTCAAAGAAGGAATTTTAATCAAAGGCCTTTCCAGCCTTACAACCCCAGTGCTCCTAGTTCATCTAAGGAGGTAGTACCTGTACAAAATAACATGGTTGTTGATTACGAATGGTGTTTTCAATGTAATCAACCACAACCAATCTACATGTTCCAATGGAATTCTTAATCAAGCACTAATGGTGCAAAGTAGTGTTGTTGTTCTAAAGAATTCATCACAGGAGGCTCATGATCAGCACTCCACTCATGCAGAACAAGGGAATCCAGATGTCACTTTCATGAACTGGCAAGGTGAGGAGTTTTGTGGAGTTAGCAATGTACAGAATCAATCAAATAACCCTATAGCAGCTAACACAAGAAGTAAGAAAAGGGCTATTGATTTGGGGCAGCAAACTGATGGAGAAAGAAACCATCCTTCTACAAGTTCACAAGGACAAGATAAATCTTTTGCTACACAGAATGGTCAAGTTATGCCAAGAACACAGTTTGTGGTTGGCAAAGATCAACATGGCCAATCAACACAAGTTCAAAAAAAAATTGTTGTTCATAAAGGACAACAGAAGGTTAGTGTTGGTAATTTTAATATTTTAGAGCATATGAAGAAGACTAATGTTAGTGTTTCAATGTGGGATTCATTAGCTCTTCCTGGACAAAAAGATCTCTTACATGAAGCTCTGTAAAAGTTTTCTCTGTCTGATGATGTGTCTGATCAACAACCTGCTAAGGTTGTGCTTACCAATGACTCACCTAAAAATAAAGAACAACCTACCAAGGTAGTTAAACCACCCCGTTTCTATGTTTCGTTAATTGTTGGTCAGCATTTAGTTCATAACTACATGATTAACTTTGGGGCAAGTAGTTCTGTAATGCCCAAGCAAATTGTAGACAAGCTTGGGATTAAGTATGAGCCATTAGAAAAAGGGGTAGTCCAACTAGATGGTACTGCTGTTAAAATAGTTGGAGTTATTAAAAATATGAGTCTTACATTGCACGCATGTCCAAACTTTTCAATACCTCAAGATGTTTATGTCATAGAGTTACCTCCATACTTCGCAATCTGTTTGTCTCATGATTTCACAGCTAAGATTGGAGGATACTTGTCCTTTGATTGGTCTCATATGTTATTTAGGACCAGGTATGGAACCAAAGTCACTATCAAATCTGAACCTGTTGCTAAAAATCATATTGAACCACATAATCCAAGTGTAGTTAATGTAGCAGCTACTGTAAATTGTGCTCTGTTTGATCAAGAGGACATTAATGTTGCCAATGAGACTACTACTCAAATAGAGGACATTTTGGATATTCTATTGGATGACTAGGCAACATAAAATGATCAGAGTTCTTCAAATGAACAACTTGAAGAGGTAAATTTAGGAATTTATATGATGCATGAAACTGATTTGTTATCCCTAATCTAGAAAAAAGTATTGAACAACAAACAAATCAGCAAACAAATGAAGTTTGGAAGCTATTCTTTGATAGTTCAAGGAGTATAAATGGTGTTGGAAGTGGTTGCATGCTTATTTCTCCATCTAGTGAGAAGTATTATTTTGCATTCAGGTTCACATTTAGCTACACCAATAATACAACTAAGTATGAAGCTCTGATTCATGATCTTCATTGGGCAAAAAAGAGAGGTATTTGTTGTTTACAAGTCTTTGGTGACACAGAACTGATCGTTAATCAAGTTAGAGGTATACATACTACTAAAAATGATCTCCTCAAGTCTTATAAGCATAGAGTATGGGATCTTATCAAAGATTTTCAAGCTATTAATTTGCTGTCAATTCCCAGAATTAAAAATAATCATGCTAATAGACTAACAACCATAGGTGCTCAGTATGATATCCCAAATGATATCAGTAATTCAAGAGAACAACAGTATGTAAAAGTTATTGTTAGGTCATCAATTCCTAACAATAATGAACATTGGCAAGTTTTTGATAGTGACCAGCAAATTATCAATTTCTTGAGAGAAGAAGCTAAGTTTTCCAATGATAATCAAGAAAAACTCAAACAGCAGTATGAAGATCAGATCTACAACTGAAAACCAACAAACTACCTAAAGGCTTGGTTACTTTGGAATCCATTTTCAATACAGATGATCAAGTCAGAAAAGAGAAAGCCAGTTTGCAGATTAAAGAAGATCATTATGAAGGTGTTGAGATCTTCAAAGACAAGCTTTTAAAGCTTGGTAATGTATGCACTTTAGAAGAAAGGTAGACTTTTATTTTATTATGTCAAGAGTTCAGTGATGTCTTTGCATGGGAATACTCAGATCTGAAAGGTTTTGATCCTTCTATTACCCAGCATACAATTGAACTTGAACCAAATGCCAAGCCTATAAGACAAAAATAGAGGCCACTCAATCCCAAGCTTGAGCCCCTCATGGTCAAAGAGTTGAATAAACTTATTGAGAGTGGTATCATTTATCCAATTAAGCATACCACTTGGGTATCCAATCTGGTACCTGTGAGAAAGAAAAGTGGTGAAATTAGACTTTGTGTTGATTTCAGAGATCTTAATAGAGCTTCCCTAAAAGATTGTCACCCTTTTCCTTCCATGGAACAGATCCTTCAAGTTGTTTCTAGTTCTGAAAGATTCTCTTTATTAGATGGTTTTTCAGGATATAATCAAATCCTAGTTAAGGAAGAAGATCATTTTAAGACAACATTTACAACTAAATGGGGTACAATGGCTTACAAGAGGATGTCATTTGGTTTATCTAATGCTGGAGCTACTTTTCATAAAGCTATGGATATGGATTTCAGAGGTTTGATGTATAAGATAGTGTTAGTTTATTTGGATGACATAACTATTTTTTCAAAGAATTCAAATGAACACTTTGATCACTTGAGGAAATTTTTTGAAAGATGCAAAGAGTTTGGTGTCTCTCTCAACACAAAGAAATCTGTGTTTGTTGTTCATGAAGGTAAATTGCTTGGATACATTGTATCAAAACATGGTATTTCGATAGATTCAGAAAGAGTAAGTGCAATCCTTTCACTTCCTTTATCAGCACACAAAAAAGGTCTTCAAAGTTTTATGGGTAGAATCAACTTTGTAAGAAGATTCATTCCAGATGTTGTTGAATTATTAGTGCCTTTGACTTCAATGTTAAAAAAGAATGTTTCTTTTAGCTGGACTAAAGAAGGAAAGAGGAGCTTTCAGCTTATTAAAGAAGCACTTGCAGTTGCTCCTACTTTGTTGAATCCTGATTTCTCAAAGGATTTCATTATGTATGCATATGGTAATATTGATAATATTGCAGCCATGCTAGTTCAAGAAAATGATAAAAAAATAGAGCAACCCATAGCTTTCTTCAGTCAAGGTCTTAAAGACTATGAACTTAACTATTCCTTTGTTGAAAAACATTTCTTCGCTATTATCATGCGTTTGAAGAAATTCAAACATATGCTCTCTAATAACAGAATTAAATTGTTGGTTGCTCACCCTTTAGTCAAAGATTTTTTGCTGAATAAAGGTTTGAACAACAAAAGAGCTAATTGGGTGAGTAAAGTAATGGAATATGACCTTGAAATCAAGGTTACCAAGCTAATAAGAGGAAAAGGTCTATGTGAACAACTTACAGAGAATAATGACAGCAATATAAAAGAAGAAGAAGAAACTGTTGTTTTAGCACTTCAAGATGAAGAACAAGTTGATGAACCTACTCCTACAGGTTGGATTATAGAAATGACACATTTTCTGCTAACTGGTGAGTGTCCTCCTGATCTGTCTAAATCAAAAAGAAGGTATTATAGACTACAGTCCATACCTTATGTTCTTTTAAATGGTTTACTATTTAGAAAGGATTTTCATGGTGGCTTGTTGAGATGTATTGAAGTTGATCAGGTTGATAGAGTATTGCATGAATTTCATTAAGGGTCAGCTGGTGGACACTTTTCTCCAAGAGTTACAACTCTTAAAATCATGAAAGGAGGCTATTACTGGCCTACCATATTCAAAGATGTTCATGCATGGATAAGGAAGTGCAAAGAATGTGCCATGTTTGTAGGAAAAGAGAAATTGGTAGCCCTTCCACTTCAGCCAATTCAAGTTGAACAACCCTTTATGAAATGGGGCTTAGATTTCATTGGGGTCATAAACCCACCATCTAGTGCAGGGCACAAGTGGGTGCTCACAGCCACTGATTATTTTTCAAAATGGACTGAAGTTGTAGCACTTAAAGAAGCAAATGAGGTAGTTGTTCTAAACTTCTATGAAGAGTTGATAACCAGGTTTGGAGTTCCTAAATCTATTGTTTCAGATAATGCACTTGCTTTCATAGGAACTAAGATATCTGAGTGGGATGTTAAAAATGGTGTTTATTTGAATACATCTTCTAACTACTATCCTCAAGGCAATGGAAAAGCTGAGTCCACTAATACGAACCTTTTGAGGATCATCAAGAGAACTATGGAAGGTAATCAGAGAGTCTGGCATACCAAGCTATAATTAGCTTTGTGGGATGACATAATTACATCGAAAAGATCAACAGGATTTTCACCATACATGCTTGTGTATGGAAAAGAGGCAAGGCTGCCTATTTCACTTGAGCTACCAGCTCTTGATCTAGTAAATTAGATTGATATGATTGAAGAAGAGCCTATGACAGCAAGATTGGCTTAGCTAATCGAACTTGAAGAAGTCAGAGCTGAAGCAATGAAAAAGATTGAGCAACATCAAGCTCAAATGAAAAGATCCTTTGATAAAAGAGCATCTCCAAGAATTTTACAGGAGGGAGACATAGTTCTAAAATGGGATGAACTGAAAAGAAGACCTAGAAAGCACTCCAAGTTTGATGCATTTTGGGCTGGGCCATACATCATCACTGAAAAAAATAGCATAATTCCTTCCAGTTGTCTAAGTTGGATGGTGAAGTGGAGCCAATCCTAGTGAATGGGATTCACCTCAAGCATTGTTTTTGAGGTATTGATCTAAATCTATACATAGCTGATTAGATTCTAGTGTTCAATAAGTGCTTCTGCACATAGATTAGTTACATCTAAAGTTTCCTCTAAGTGTTGTTTTGCACAATAGGTAGTTTCCTTTGAGTTTTGCTAGGGGAAATAAGAAAAAAGTTGTAAATCTGATTTTACTAGCTATAGTTCAATGAGATAAATACTTCCTATTCATAAAATGGAATAGAACTTCAATCTCATCAACAACAAGTATATGCCCCATGGGACTGTAACTAATAACAGCAAAGTTACAAGCAGTTACAAGTAATGAGTAAACTCTGTACAAGTTTTATGAGTCTAAAAAAGGCATAAATAGACTCCATACCTAATGAATAAGCAAGGCAATTGGCCTATTTTGTTTAGTAGGAAAACACCCCTGAGAGGTCGCCAAAAATATTACCAATTTTTAGTGTCTTGCTTAAAATTAGTAATCATAAAAGCAATTATTTGCTAGGGTACAAAAAAAATTATTACAAGTTATCAAATGAAATTTTTGTTCTCAGAATGAAGGTTTGTTTAGGAATGATTTGCAAAATCATTCAACAGTTTAGACTAAATTGGTTGAACAGTTCAACAAAGCAGAAAATAAACAAATTTCATTAAAGAAAACAATGTTCAAACTGAACCATTCAACTGTAGCAATTGTTTTGTATAAGGCATTACAGATTTAAGAACATAATGTAGGAAAATCATTCTTGATTACATAATATATGTTTTAGAACAATTGCAATTGCATTGTTGCATTGTGTAGACAAAATAAATTCAGAAAAATAATGGAAGCCATTGCATGCCATGAATAATTCATTTATTAAGAAAAATGTTATGTAATCCCACACAAGCCGTGGGAGTAGCCTATTTTGATTCCTAATCAAATGTTGAATGAAAGAAAGCATGCATTACACTATTAGAAGTAATGTAACAATAAGGTGAGAAGGCGATTCGTCATTGCCTGGAATGATGAATCATTGTCGTAGTTGTGTTGATCATTTTTTAGCTCCAGCATCAATTTCAACTCCAGCTCCAAAGTTTACCTGCAAAATTGTGAGGGGTGATGTTAGAGAAATGAGGAATCACATTTCATCTTATCCCTACATTACCAACAAAAATGGAATGTACATCCTATCAATCATTCACCAGTTAAAAAAGAAAAGAAGAGCACGAGAAAAGCTATCATATGATCCACTTTTTACTAACTGGTTTGTGTCATGTGCAGATACATAGAACAAATCATCAAGGAATCATTTGATCCAATGTTTTCACTAACTTGTTTGTTTCATGTGCAGAAACAGGAAATGTAACGTTGTTGATCATCAGACATTAATACGAGTGGGGAAAATGTGGCTCCCACAAGGGTAGAGCCCAACTCATTTAAGTTTTTGTGTTACAAGTTCCAGATAGCCACCTCATATGAAAGAAATCATTGCATTGTTATAATAGAAAAGATAGAATCTTTTTAGATTTTCAAATGAGCAAGATTTTAAAATCAGCCATAATAGATATACAATTTGGAGCAGCTACTATGATTGTAAAATAAAGAAAACAGTTATTTGATGCTTTATTTTTCAGCAAAGGAAACATTCTTGAGTTTTAGCATCAAATATTTTCAGAGACTTTCGCAAATATGCAGAGATATAAAAGGCAGCATCAAGAGTGGAGAACAGAAAAAAGGTCTATGGCTATGGTTAAGAAGTTTGAGCTGAGTTTTCATAATGATTTGTTCAACAAAGCACAAAGCTTAAAATATATAAAAGGTTCCTCATAGTTGCCTTCTGAGATTATAAAAAGGAGCTAGAATTTTATGAATATAAATAGATTCTGAAAAGCTTATGTGGTTGTAGCCATTATAAACAAAGGACATTCACAAGAATCTTTAGAAAGAAATATAGAAACCCTTATACTTTCTGAAGTATAAAGGCAACAACTATCAAAGCTACAAGGATTCTGGTATTGAATTCAAAGCACAATGAGCATATTGTTACCCTGTTTCAGAAAGAGAAGCATGAATGCATAGAGGCTGAACAATAATAGCCTTAGAGTTTTATTCCTCAGAGGTTGAGCTAAGTAAGTGCAATGGCGGCCTGAAAATCTACAAAAAAATTGAGGTTTTGTCAAGCTCAAGCAAGTAAATGCAGAGAGTCTATGGTGGCTTGATTATTAGCAAGTATTTGAGTTTGAAGTTGAGTTCTTTACAATGCACAGAGGGATTCAAGCCGCGGTTTTCCATATTGTCAACAGATGAACATAGGTTTAAATGAAGGGTTTTAAGATTAATGTTTTTACTTTGCATATTCAGCCACATAATTTTTTTTCTAGAGTAATCACAACAGAGAAAAACACCAACAACAACATAGCCACGACCTACCTGAGAAATTCATGTACAGAAACAAGGAATATTTAATATTTTGCTTGCTTTGAGTTTCAAGCTTTCTTCTATTTTCTCCTCAAAGACTTAGAAAAAAGTAGCCAAGCATGAAGATTTCATCAAAAACAAAGTTCCAGATACAAAACATCTGAAAATACAAGACGTTGTGGCCTAAGAGCTTTTAAAAGGTTAAAAAAATGGAAGATATATGAATACAAAATGAATGCCAAATTGGAAATAAACCTTTATTTGCAGTTAATTTTAAACTTGTAAATCTTTATTTTAAATGATAAATACAAATCATTTAAATTAAATGATATTTCCAATGCAAGATAAAGTGTCTTTATTTTCAAAAGTCTAGTCAAAGGGAATCAAATGGAGCATTTAAAGCCTTTGCTTTATTCTTGGAGGAGGTTGAGAAATTTTTGCCAACGTATGGAGCAAAATCAGGGGTTTTGAGGCAGTTATTTATGAGTTGAACTTCAGTTTTGAGTTCAATTTGACTTAACTCCAATCAGGGAGTGTTTTGAGGCCTAAAAATGAAGTTCACTTTTAGTTGTGACCCTCTTTTTGAGGGATTTTCTGTTTCATACGACCCTTTGGAGTTGTTTGAGTTTTGACAACTCTTTTTGCATATTTGGAGGAGCATCTTCAATTTCATGCCTTCTTTGGAGGAGAGGAAGGACAACACATCTTTTCTTAGAGCCGAAATTCAAATTTGAATTTTGAGAGCCTTTTCTATAAGTCCTTCTCTTTTCTCTTATGTTATCTAGTTCTTGATTTGGAGATTGCTGTGAGAGCATTATTCACATTTTGTAACTCATTTTCTTGTGAGATCTACAAATTTGTAATGCAGATACTTCTTATTTCTCAATAAAGAAGCTTATTTCCCTCTCTATTTTTTTGTATTCTTTAGTAATTGTTGTGAGTTACATGATTAAATATTGAATCCTTTCATTATTTTATCAATTCCTTCTATACTGAATGCCTAAGATATTATGTCATAGTGCAAATCTTAGTTTTTTTTTTAAGCCTCATGTTTAGGGATTCTATGAAAACATTGTTGTTTTCTTTACTCTTAGCATAAGTTTAAGCCTTACCTTAGAATCATTTATGCAAGCATAAGTTTATGAGTTGTGATCACATAGCTTTATTGAGTTTTCTTTGTAAGTTTATCAAAGTTGCAAGTCATTTTTGAGAATTGTTGAATCACCTTACTTTTCTGTTTTATGTTTACTTTATCCTTCTATCCTTTACCTCTGTTAAAAAAACCAGTTTTACAAGAAAATCCAAAGGGAACCAGCCCAAAACCTAGAGGTCTATTCTCATCATAGGATACCCACAGCCTAAGAATAGTCCCATGTGCACAGGATTTAATAAGTTATTCAGCTTAATTTCGGGTGCAAATCCTTGTGTTAACAGTAGTATAGATAAAGGACCTGACCTTAGAGGGAGAAGATATTGAGTTGGTGAAAAGATTAGATGAAGAGAAGATCAAGGATGAATTGATCTTGGAGACTTCAAAGAGTTGAAGAAATATGGAGGTATTGTGGTAGAAACAATGTATCATTTCTTTGTAGTACCAATATTTTGGACATGGAACAATTTGAAGATCAAGATGCAACAGATAAGAGAAGGACAAAGGGAGATTGTAACACTTCAATGCATGAAGAAGCAGATTCTAGGAGGCAAGACAAAATGGAAGCAAGTTGGCATAGACCAACTCAAGCCAAAAGTGAACATGAAAGTTATTGCAGGGCATATAAGACTACAAGGAGGAGCATATAATGATCCAAGAGGACTTGGAAGTTTTTATTTGGTCGGAAGAATGGTGCAGGTGCACCCTTGCAAGAACATGCCTCCATGAGGCAACTTCAAGTTTTTGGTTTAAATATGATGTCTTAGTGTCGTAATAAGGTCAGTTATACCATTTTGAGTTTGTTTTAGGTCATAGTTGATCATTTTGGGGTCATTGGATACATAATGTAAAAGTTGCAAAAATTGACAAACTGTTAAGCAATATTGTAAAAATGCAACAAATTGTAAAATGGGGTAATGTGAAAGGTCGGGTAGTTGGAGAGTTAGTTTTAGGAATTGTTTTTGGTTTATAAAAGCAATTTGAAGCTTCACAAACTTTGAGGAAGGTTGGAGGATGATGTATGAAAGAAGAAATCAATGAAATCCCCTATTTTACTATATTTTATTTGCAATTTCTTGATTTCAGGCCACTATACGACCATGTTTTATGAATAAATCCTCTCCCCCACCTTTGAAAATTAAATCCCTATGAATATATTTAATTTTTCAATTGATTTCATTTAAATCCATTCAAGTTTGAAGAAGTTATGAGCAAAACTCTTCAAGCGGGTAAAACCTTGATTTAGGGTAAGCAGTGTGTATTCAAAATTGTGTTTCTTAAGTTTTCACCATTGAAAACTGCTATAAATTGGTGTGTAAGGAGTTTTAAGTGTATCTTAAAGGATTCATAGGTTCCAGAGCCTGTGCATATGGTTTTGGGCTGGTTCAAGGAAGCCCTAGGTCTGTAATTTCTGAAAATTCTAAAAATAACAGTGTACAATGGGGTTTTAGGAGATTTGATTGTGGTAAATGTGTCCTTCTGGATTAACCATATCTATATGGAGTTTGATGAATCCATGAGTTTGTGGCCATTGTTTATTGATTGAACAGTTATGGTAGACTAGTGACAGTCCTAATTTGGAGCCTAAAATGAAGGTTTAGTATAAGTGTTTGTTGAAATATCATGAATACATATTTGTGAATGGTCTAACTATGTTTTGTAGATATAATAGTACATGTTGGTGCCATTGGTGAAGTGAAATGGGCTTGGGGATTTGAAGTTGCTTATTGATGGGCCCTAAATGGGCATAGTTGCTAATTAGGATAGTCCATTTTGAGAGTTCTCCTATTTGAGTTGTTTATGTTGGTGAAAGTGTTTGAGTTAGTGAATTTGGTGTTGGTTATGGTATTTTGAAGATTTGAAAAGAAGTTATATGCCTTAATCTCAGTTTTGGTGTTATGAAACATGAGTTTTGTGAAGGAAAGGTGAGTCCTAGTTGCAAGGACAAGCAAGATTTGGTTGTGTTCTTGTCAAGTTGAGTTTGGTGAAGTTTTTTGTGCTCTTGCATTGTCATCAGTTTGGTATCAGAGCTCAAAAAGGTTTGGGTAGAGAAATATTTTGTGTGTTTGTGGTTGTGTGGGTGTGGTTTTATGCAAGTTGGTGGCCAAGAGACTAGGTATAGAAAAGTGGAAAGACCTAGGTGAGGCAGAGAGTTGAGAAGAAGCAACGAGAAACTTGCTTGAATAGAGAATAATATGGATTTGCTGAGAAGGCATTTTCAGGTAGAGGAAAGAAGAAAAGAGAGAAAGAGGCAAGAGAAGGTTGATCGATAGATAGCAACACTGAAGAAGGACATAAGAAGATTGGATTTGGAGTTCCAGGAGTCCTAGTTGAGGATGGAACAGTTGATCACACAAATGACAAGTTGGCACTTGACATTGAAAAGGAAGATGGTATGGCCCATTAAGAAGATAGTCAAAAGGAGAAGAGAAATGAAAAGAATTCATGGATGAAGAAGATAAAGGTATTGTAGCCATTCCCAAGCATGAAGATGAAGGTGTAGCAGATATAAACGACTTTCTCTTAGAGGGAGAAGATACTGAGTTGGTGTCAAGATTGGATGAAGAGAAGATCGAGGATGAATTGATCTTGGAGACTTACAAAGAGTTGAAGAAAGATGGAGGTATTCTGGTAGAAACAATGTATCATTTCTTTGTAGTACCAATATTTTGGATAGGGAACAATTTGACGATCAAGATGCAATAGATAGGGGAAGGACAAAGGGAGATTGTAACACTTCAAAGCATGAAGAAGAAGATTTTGGGAGGCAAGACAAAATGGAACCAATTTGGCATAGACCAACTCAAACCAAAATTGAAGATGAAAATTTTTGTAGGGCATAGAAGACTACAAGGAGGAGCATTTAATGATCCAAGAGGACTTGAAGATTTTTATTTGGCTGGTAGAATGGTGCAGGTGCACCCTTGCAAGAACATGCCTCCATGAGGAAACTTTGAGTTTTTGGTTTAAATGCGATGTCTTAGTGTTTTAATAAGGTCAATTATACCATTTTGAGTTCTTTTTTGGTCATAGTTGATCATTTTGGGGTCATTGGATACATAATGTAAAAGTTGCAAAAATTGACAAAAGGTTGTCAAGCAATATTGTAAAAATGCAACAAATTGTAAAATGGGGGAATGTGAAAGGTTCAATAGTTGGAGAGTTAGTTTTAGGCATTGGTTTTGGTTTATAAAATCAATTTGAAGCTTCACAAACTTTGAGGAAGGTTGGAGGATGATGTATGAATGAAGAAATCAATGAAATCCCCTATTTTTTTGTATTTTATCTACAATTTCTTGATTTTAGGCCACTGTACGGCCATGTTTTATGAATAAATCCTCTCCTCCACCTTTGGAAATTAAAGAATTTTGAATCTATTTCATTTTTCAATTGATTTCATTTAAATCCATTTAGGTTTGAATAATTTATGAGCAAATCTCTTTAGGCGGGTAAAACTGTAATGTCCCCATTTTTAGCACTACACCTTTCAGTGATTGATGGCCTATCCCCGGTGAGTTGTCGGCTAGCAGAAGCTTGAATCAGGGTTTCCAAACTTCTTAGAGGATGTTTTCGTCTTTTTGCTGAGTCTGCATTTGGAATTGTTGATTTTGGATTGCGGATTCTTTCTAGGTTTTCAGAGAGCTTCGCGTTGGTGGTTTCGGTTTGGCATTCTGAGCAATTACATGGATTTACTATTTTTAGTAAATTCTATTTTTAGCAGTTGACTTGTTGACTCCTAATCAGTAGGCTTCACTATGGCAGTCTGTTCAGACAGTATGGTTGAATTTGGCTTCTAATGCATTTCCATGGTGATATAAGATATTTAATATTATAATGTTATAATTCAACATTATAATTCCTTGTTCTAGCATCATGAATTAATATTGTCTTTAAAAGGGGGACATTGAAGGGTATTTTCACATGGAGGAAGTATTTTAATATTTCTAAAGGCCAAATTTTAGCTAGAGGATTTGGATGCCAACTTTGAGGGAGATATTATTTTATTAAAAGATTTATTTTTGCTCTTAAAAAGGGACGCCACTCTTGGAGGGAAAATGAAGTCAAATTCAAATTGGAAAAAGGGCACACTTTCTAGAAGCATCTAGAGATTCTCTACTAAGTCTATAAAAGAAGGCCTTCTCTCTTCATTTTATCATCTTATGTCTTGAGTAAAGTTATGCTGTCGGAATGGTATTTGGATTGCTTCGAGGAATGAATGTCTCCTAGCTTTGGCTCGACTTCTTGCTTGAAAGACAGCAACTAGTGGAGAGTTAGATTGTAGTTGAGTTAGATTTGTAGTGAGATTTTGCATTGTAGAAGTTGTTTTGCATTTGTAGTTCAGTTTTTTGCATTTTAATCAAAATTTGGAGTTGTTGATTTTGTATTGCATATTGAAGTTTATACTCATAAGTCTTCGGGCGAATTTATTTTGGTTTTGAGTAGTTTACCCATGCATTTGCTAGCCTTGGGCGCCCCTCTATGCCAAGTTGCAGATTTTTTAGAGGTGTCTTGGATTTTATCTTGTTGGTAGAACATTTCTTGAAGCTGTTCCATTCTGTTTTGCCTGGCAAGTGTTTAGAAAAAAAAATACTTCAATTTGTCAGTTGTTTCTTTGTCTAGTCTTCATTGTCATCATCCTAGCTTTCGTTTGCATCAAGTCTCATGTCATTCTGGCAAGTATTGAGTGAGTTGTGAGCATTTTAGTGAATTCTAGGGTTGTTGGTTATGCATATTAAGTTGTTGTTCTATCATATCAGCTTGTGTAAAGTCTATCTTTTGAGTTGGGTTTGGGTTGAAAGTCTTTGTGATCATTGAGGAGACATTATACTATATTGCAGCATGGTTAGACTTTCTTATTTTATGTATTTGGCAGGAAAATCTATAATTATTGTAAGTTGAACAATAGTACTGTCAGCAATCTTACTTCTTCTCTGTTATTTCATTGTAATACCCACTGGATAAGTGGAAGAGGTTGGCTTGCCGCCTATTTACTTTGATTTGCATTGTAATATCTCACATCTCCGCCCTATGGTAGCTCCATTCCCACTCCGAGTTTGAAAGCACATTCTAGGTGTTGAGTTTACTTTCAGCATTTGTAGTAGTAGAGATCCTCTGACCATATGCTCGTCCATCTTGGACACATTATTGGTTAGAGTTCTTTGTATTAGCATTTCATTAAGATCCTCTGACCACATGCTCGCCGTCATCCGGCACATTCTTGGTTAGAGTTCCTATTCAGCATTGCTTTGAGATCTTAGAGTTACTTCCAGTTGCAGTTCTGATTAATGTACTGATGATCCTCTTGCTATATGATAGCCTCTCTCTTGTTGAGATTGAGTGCGCATTCTTGGCAACGAGTTATTTGTAACTGCTGGTTTGATTGAACTCACCCTAACGGATTCTTGTTGTTGAGTTGTAAAATTGAAAAAAATTGGTTCAGGATATTTCAAAAACCTTGATTTAGGGTAAGCGATGTGTATTCAAAATTGTGTTTCTTAAGTTTCCACTGTTGAAAATTGCTATAAATTGGTGTGTAAGGAGTTTCAAGTGTATCCTAAAGGATTCCTAGGTTTCAGAGCCATTGCATATGGTTTTGGGCTAGTTCAAGGAAGCCCTAGGTCTGTAACTTGTGAAAATTCTGAAAATAACAATGTATAGTGGGGTTTTAAGAGATTTGATTTTGGTAAATGTGTCCTTCTGGATTAACCTTGTTTTTAAAAAATATTTAGGTGTATGGTGAGCCATCTCTAGATAGGGTTTGATGAATCTATGATTTTGTGGCCCGTGTTTATTGACTGAACAATTATGGCAGGCCAATGATAGTCCTAATTTGGAGTCTAAAATGAAGGTTTAGTATAAGTGTTTGCTGAAATATCATGAATACAGATTTTGGAATGGTCTAACTATGTTTTGTAGATATACTGGTACATGTTGGTGCCATTGGTGAAGTGAAATGGGCTTGGGGATTTGAATTTTCTTATTGATGGGCCCTAAATGGGCATAGTTGCTAATTAGGACAGTCCATTTTGAGAGTTCTCCTATTTGAGTTGTTTATGTTGGTGAAAGTGTTTGAGTCAATCAATTTGGTTTTGATTATTGTATTTTTAAGATTCAACAAGAATTTTATACCTTAATCTTAGTTTCGGTGTTATGAAACATGAGTTTTGTGAAGGAAAGGTGAGTCCTAGTTGCAAGGACAAGCAAGATTTGGTTGTGTTCTTGTCAAGTTGAGTTTGGTGAAATTTTTTGTGCTCTTGCATTGTCATCACAATAGAAGCTTTTTTGGAAAAGTAATGGTAAAAAAAGGGAATAACCTACTCATCATGCATGTCCCCTATCTCACAAAGTGTTAGAACAATTTACAATGTGGTCTACCTATAACCCAAAAAAATGTATGAAGATAAAGACTCTTGTTGAAGTTCTACTTCCTCAAATTTATGTTTTCTTTGTTATGGATAAACTATTTCATTAATTACAATTGAACTAGTATTTATGATTTTTTAATTAAAAATCTAAAAAATGATCATGTATGAATTTCAGGTTGAATTTCAGGCATTAATATGTAGAGATGATTCTTTTTTGAATGCATATAATAAGAAATACAACTTTGTGTTATTTTCAAAGATATTTTGCAATCTGTGTGATGATATTATAAGTCTTATAATTTCTATCCTCTTGATATTTCACCAATTGATTGGAGAAGTAGAACATCAATTTAGAGATAAGTTTTTTAATTTTTATTGTCATTAATAATTGTTGTGTTTATTTTAAAGTGATTGTGTATAGTAAATGAAGTAAATTGTTAAGTATTTACTTGTGTTGTCTAATATTATCTATATTGTTATGTGTGTTATCCAATGTGTTTATGGTATGATGAAGCATTTTATTATTTAGAAACAAAACCAATGGATAATTTTAACTTAGACAATTCATTTATTTAAAAATTATTTGAAGAATTTGGTAGTATAGTCTTATTTATGTAGACTATTTAGAACAATCTAGTAGTTTAAATAATTCATTTAATTTTTGCAACAATTTTTTATTGTTTTCCATATTTTTTTGTAGATTGATATTTTAAATGTTTCCCTAGTTTGTATTTTGTTCTCAAAAAACTATTTCTTTATTTCATAGCTTAAAAACAATTATGAGAATGAGATACCTGAATTCATATTGCATATAGCTATTAGACATTGCATAAATTAATAGTATAACAATTGAATATAGTACGAGGTTTGATGACACGTCATCACTTTTTTGTGCCATTAGTGGGGAGCTTATTTATTCTAGATGTCTTTAGGAATCTAGTTCTAAGATATCCCAAATCAATGAAAACATCAACTCCTTTTGCATGGTCAGAAAAAAGGGATCTCGTAAAATATTTATGACAAAAAACCCCAACCCTAAGCATCAATGGTTGATCCTAAGGGGAAAAAGGTATTGGTTGAAGAATTTTGTCAACATCAATTGGTAATTCATGATCCACCTAATATTTCACACCAAAAAATTGTGAGTAAATATTCAAATAGATTTTTTAAGTAAAAATCATGAATAACAACAATGGAGGATAAGAAACAAGGGTATTTAAAGAACAAT
Source organism: Sequoia sempervirens (assembly GCA_007258455.2). Taxonomy (NCBI): domain Eukaryota; kingdom Viridiplantae; phylum Streptophyta; class Pinopsida; order Cupressales; family Cupressaceae; genus Sequoia; species Sequoia sempervirens. The sequence goes on from VDFB02127456.1 coordinate 60,840, forward strand.
TACTTACCATGTTAAGTTAAATCCAGATGAGAATGCTCCAATTAATAATATATCTCCCTCCAACCTACCCACTTTTAGAGGTATCACCTTAGAAGACCCATACTAGTTCCTTTATGAATTTAAATTTCTCTAATAGACATGCATGTAAATTTGACAATAAAAAACTTAAGTTGTTCCCTTCTACACTAAAGGATTTAACTATATTTTGGTTTATGGGTTTGTCTTCAAGTTCAATCAACACTTGGAAATAAATGGGAAATGTGTTTTTGGATAAATATCGATATTATTATATTGTATGTGATAGGAAGGATGAGTTTTTTTCATCTTAAACAAAAAGAAAATGAGAGTTTGAAGGATGTACTAGATAGGTTCATCTTTGGATTAAAATAATGTGGTGAGAATATAATGACTCTTAAATTGGTTAAAGCTATATTTTAAAAATGTGTTGATGAGGATGCATGAAGAGCTTTTGATTCAATGGGAAAAGGACATGTATCCAAAATAGATTTTGTTGAGATCTTTGTACTTTGTAGAAACTACTCTTGAACCAGAGGATGAATTAAGAAATCTAGCTAATGAGAGGGACCAATAAAAAAAAATGAGGGAAGAAATATTAAATTAAAAAATTTAAATTATTCTCTAATTAAATACCACCATTGATGGAATATAGGCCAAAACTCAAAATTCAAAAAACACTCTCTATATCTTGCTCAAGATGCAAAAACAAATTATAGACACCTAAAATATTCCCTAGGTTTATTCGCTATCACTCAGTTCAAACCAACTAAATCCATCGCCTAGTCCTAATCAACATAATCACCTTCACCTAATCCCTAATCGACCAATTTCATCACCTAGGCCTACATCATATTGCCTAGTCTTGATTCCAATGTCTCACACTTAAACTAAGTAATCATATTATTTAATTTATCACCTTTTCCATCTCCTCACAATAAACAAATAAATAATTACCTATTTTAACCTATTATCCACCTCACCCATGTGGCTAAAATAATTAAATATTATTATTTGATTAAGTATACATTCCCTCACCACTTTCCAAGAATAAAGTGGACATAGGAACTCTTGTCCTTGTGCTCTCATTATTCTCTCAACAAAAGCCTAGAATCTAGCCTCACTAGATGCACATGTCCCTAACTTCCCTCATTCCCTTAACCAGTTACTAAACTTAGTAAATTCATCCTAACCATGCACATTCTAACTACCTTATCTCCACCCTCCATCTTCTCCTACATCCTAGGGAATTCCTCTCAACCATTCTCCACCTTTGATCTCATAATCAAATCTTGAAAATCCATTTCTTCTCCCAAAAGTCTATAAATTTAGGAACTCTCTCATTCATTTCCAATCAATTATCACTTATACTAAGTATATGTTGTCAAATTGGTGATCTTCAAGCAAGGAGCATCCACATCCCAAAGTCATTGGAGCAAATCTTTCAACAATAGAGGATTTTGGTAATATTTCATGTTGTCTTTGACGTTATTATCATGTTTTCTTTCACTTATTGAGATCTATCTAGAGGCTTGTGATGGTTTATAATAGGGATATTTTTCATTACACTTGTTTTTATTTATATTTTTGAATTATTAGTCACAGAAAAACCTGTTATGAGAATAAACTTTGGACAAGATTTATATCCATCAAATTTGTGATAAAAACCACCATATTGATAAATGTGAATTACTTTAAGCAATCAAAATTTCCAAGAAAAACCTTCCCTAATATAGGAGGAGGTTAATCATGTAGGACAAATATATTGAAATAGTTTTTCCGATGGTTAATCCTCAAGTCCACCTTAGTAACCATAGCCAATTTGGAGCAATAATCAATGGACAACACCTTAGCCTCAACATTAAGGACAAAATTTTTTGGGACCCTACTCTTGGGGATCCAAGGAATAGGAAAATGAATAATATTTGAATCTAAAATGGTCTAATTAGTCACAAAAATCATGGTATCCTCCAAACCCTACACCATAGTGAAATCCTTCATATAAACAATTTTATCAAGGACCTTACCACATGCCAAATGAACAACAATCCCTACTATTAACCCCATAGAATCAATAGTAGGTTGACCAAGTTACACAACCTCAACTACCAACCCAATTGATTGTTATCCAAAGAATAACAAACATGATACACCTATGTACTTAGTTCAATAGGAAAACATGGAAGGAAATAATGTTATAAGTTGTGGAGCCATGCAACTTAGGTTAAGAAAAATATTCATTAAACATGCCAAAATACCATAATTAAAATAATAGGTGGTGAGAAAGAAGAAATTTTAGAGCATAAAGGTAATCATGTTGATCAAAATGATAAGCAACCTAGTGGGAAATTTGATAAAATACCCATTGATTAGGCTAGCCTAGAAAAACCCTTTAAAAATTCTCTAAAATTATCTTTTGGAGCAGCTCTAGAGGCTCTTCTTAGTAATTCCCCGATATTATCTTTCAAAGCTTCTCCAAAGTCACTTTTTGAAGATTTTTCAAAGAAGTATTTTAACAACCCATCAAAATATTCTATTAAAAATATTACCAAACCCCTCTTTGGATCTTTTTTAAGAGTTAACCCCAAAATAGGAGATAAATATCATATTTTTGAACAAGCTCATTTTCCAAAAAGACTTAAAGAAGCTACCCTAAACTCCCTCTAGAACTAATTGCTTTAAATACAACTCACCTTATACATTAGATCAAACAATCAAATATTAAAGTTCCATTGTTACAAGAAATAGAATAAATACCTAAGTTAAATCAAATGGTTAAAAAAATAGATAAAAAATTTAGGGAGGAAAAAGAAATAGATTAACGCTATCCTAATTGACAAATACCTAGTCAACCTCCTTTAAGGAAAATTTCTTCCACCCAAGTATGGTAATATTTGAAGTCTTGAGATTACTATATCCATTAATGGAATTAAAATTCAAAATGTACTTAAAAGACCTACAACCTACAACCTACATGTAAGTTGTATAATGGAAATATTGTCATTAAAAGACCTACAACCTACAAGTACCATTTTTTAGATGACAAGCCAATCAATTTATATTCCAAAAGAAGTCTCAAAAAATGTTCCAATCATGGTTGAAACCTTGAAATATCTTATATATTTTTAGGTTATCCATCCATGTACCCTTAAATACAATTACTCATTGATATTGGTAAGAAGACTTTGGTTAGCTACACTTGTGCCCTTGGAAGATTGGAAATATGGAGGAATGACTATTTTTAATGGCACAAATAGTAAACTAACTATCTTCATATCCTCCCATACAACCATTTGCAAATAAGTATGACAAAATATGAGTAGAAGAAGCAATTCAAACTAGAAAAAAAGAAAAAATGGCTTCATTAGCAATGACTATGGTTAATCAATACAATGATAAATTAAAGAATGATCTAGAATGCGATAATAATTCAAACAGAAATAATGAAGATAACATTGAAATAAATGACACTCTTCAAAGCCATATTTAAACAAGTATAGTGGATTTTTCTCAAAGAAAAAATGACAAATTTCTCACAACATTCCATTTTCCCTTAGCCAATCTAATTCCAAGGAATAAGTGTTTATTCAAAGATATAACCACCTTTTATATAATGAAACCTCATATGTTCCCCCTTAATACTTTTTGGTAAAAATATTTGTCACTTCAAAATTTTAGCATGAACCACCCAATGGAGAGTGACAAAACATTCCGAAATTTGGGGAGATCCCTATGAAATAACAATCTTCCTCTATTTTTGAGAGGGGAAAATCCCTTGTATGATAATATTTTTGAATTTTGCTATAATTTTTACTAGAAAGTACTAAAATAAAAAGGAAAAATATTTAAATAAAATGATATTTCAAAGAATCCCAATAGAAAACACATGAATACTATTATGAGTTTCAAAAAAAATATTAGAACTTAAAAAGATCCATCATAAACATCAAGGACTACACACAATAGTTTTATTATGTATCTACACTATAAATATTCACACATCTAAATCATGACACCAAGAAATGAGTGTGTTTAATGATTGATTGTTTCAAAAACAAGCCTTGGGATAGAAAAGGTCATTATCAAATAACACATGAAAAATTAACAATGACACATAAAAACACCATGAATCCACCTCAAAAATGATTTCCATTACTTTACAAAATTATACAATTCCAATATCCCTTATACAATTTTTTGTGAGAGTCCAAAAATTCCCTTTACAATAACACAAGCCTTGTATTTATAGGCTTAATTCTAGTAACTACTTTACAACTACCTCTAGGAATTTTTGAGAAAATAAAAAAAACTTTATTTCAACTAGAATTTTCTCAAATTTCTAGGAAATAAAGATTATTCTCTAAATTTTATTACAACATGCAACATAAATCACTTTTACAAAAAGATAATCCAAAACCTAGAGTTAGTGATTTATGACTTTTGATCTTTGAGAAATACATTGAAAAATTGACCTTATTGAGAAATCCCTTTTCCTTTAGCTACATCATTTTTGGCACATTCTAGAGACTTGCTCTTTGCATTGTGGGTTGCTTTTGACGAAGAGAATAATTTTCTTTGGATGCCCAGAACAACTTAATAGTTGTAGCAATGAACTTATTTTTAGGAACAACATTGGTCATTCTAATCTGCAAGTTGATTGACCCTTCTGAACAATGTCTAAATCATCATGATAATTAGATATATGGCCACCACTGCTGGTATTGGCATGGTGTGATGGTTTATTGGTGGAATTGTTGTTCTTGCCACCAAGGTTCAAACCCGTTGGGGTGGTATTGTTGAATGGTTGTATCCAGTTCATAGCTCCGGTCAAAAGCGTTTACCCCTTTAAAAAAAAAAAAAAAGATATATGGCCACCACATATATCAAGGGCAATGGAGATGCCACTTAATTTCTTCATCAATTCTACACTAAACATTTGTTTCTTAAACAGCTTTGTGTGAATCATCCCTTCAATTTTTTTTTTGATAGTTTGAGATTTCATAG